>JAGIQG010000001.1:5712165-5909665 GCA_024679065.1 Sphyrna mokarran
CTTGGCACAAATTGGACAGACTTGTGTAGACACTGTAGTTATTGAACTATTGGCTCTGGACTTGAGCAGCTCGCACTTGCTTCAGCAATATACCTTGCTTCATGAGCTTGACAGCCTTTGTGGATGAGGCAGCACCAGGTAGAGCGGTTTTGTGCCAGTTTCTCAGGTGGTCGTGTCAATGTCAAGCAACTTTAGGGGAGGCCTTGATTCTGTCTTTGAAATGTTTCATGCAAGTGTCTCTCAGCAGAGAGTTCCCCAAAAAGGAGCTGCTTGGGTATGCACTCATCTGACACACGGATGACATGACCTGTCCACCGGGTCTGTGCTCTTATCAGCAGTGTGTGGACTGATGGTAGACTTGCTCTAGAGAGAACTTCAGTATCTGGTACTTTGTCTTGCCATCTGATGTGTAATATTCTGTGAAAGTCATGTGGAAATGATTGAGCTGTCTTGCATGCCTTCAATACACAGTCCACGTTTCACAGGCAGACAGGAGGGTAGTGAGTACCACGGCGCTGTTGATCTTTAGTTTTGTTGCTGGGCTGATTCCTTGACGTTCCCATTACAGCGCAGTGTATTCTATCGAAAGCAGAACTTGCCTTTACTATTCTGCAGTTAGCTTCTGTATCAATAGTCACTGCTTGGGAGAGGGTGCTGCCAAGATAGGATTAGTAAATTTGCTGACGACACGAAAGTCAGAGGAGTTGTAGACAGTGAGGATGGATGTTACAGTTTGCAGAGGGACACAGATAAGCTGCAGAGCTGGGCCGAGGGGTGGCAAATGGAGTTTAATGTGGAAAAATGTGAGGTGATTCACTTTGGTAAGAGTAACAGGAGTACAGAATATAGGGCTACCAGAAGGATCTTGATGGTGCCGACGGGCAGAGAGATCTTGGTGTACATGATCTTTAAATCATGGGACACAGCTTTAAATTAAGGGGTATGAGTTATAGGACGGATATCCGAGGTAGGTTCTTTACTCAAAGAGTGATTAGGGAGTGGAATGCCCTGCCTGCAGCTGTTGTAGATGCGCCAAGTTTGTGGCGTTTAAGAGGTTAATTGATAAGTATATGGAAGAGAAGGGAATGGTTTAGTTTGGAGGGGCATTGCTTTTTATTTTGGTCGGCACAACATCGAAGGCCGAAGGGCCTGTTCTGTGCTGTATTGTTCTATGTTCTATGTGCATAGATTCCTGAAAGTTGGCACTCGGGTTGATAAGGTTGTTAAGAAGGTGTACAGTGTGTTAACATTTATTGGTAGAGGGATTGAATGTCGGAGCCGAGATGTCATGTTGCAGCTGTACAAAACTCTGGTGCGGCTGCACTTGGAGTATTGCGTACAGTTCTGGTCGCCGCATTATAAGAAAGATGTGGAAGCATTGGAGAGGGTGCAGAGGAGGTTTACCAGGACGTTGCCTGGTATGATGGGAAGGTCTTATGAGGAAAGGCTGAGGGACTTGAGGTTATTTTCATTAGAGAGAAGGTTAAGAGGTGACCTAATTGAGGCAAACAAGATGATCAGAGGGTTAGATAGGGTGGACAGTGAGAGCCTTTTTCCTCGGATGGAGATGGATAACACAAGGGAACATAGCTTTAAATTAAGGGGTGGTAGTTATAGGATAGATGCTAGAAGTGGGTTCTTTACTCAGAAGGTAGTAAGGGCGTGGAATGCCCTGCCTGCAGCTGTTGTGGGCTCACCAACTTTGAGGGCATTCAAATGGACAATGGATAGGCATATGGATAACTTTGGAATAGTTTAGGTTAGAGGGTCATTAGATTGGTTCCATTGGTCGGTGCAACGTCGAGGGCAGAAGGGCCTGTACTATGTTGTAATGTTCTATGTTCTATGTTCTAAGACAAGTGAACTCTCCACTGCCTGTAGTTTCTGCCCTTTGATTGTGATTATGGTTTCTGTGTACGATGCATGAGGAGCAGGCTGGTGCATGACTTCAGGCTTTTTAATGATTTTTGCTGCGCACCAACTTCAGGAGAAGAGTCAGGAGCGGAATCGCAAGCTCTACACAACCTTCGTTGGCCTCGCAAAAGCCTTTGACACTGTAAGCCGACAAGTCCTAAGGAGGATCATGTCAAAGTTCGGCTGCCCTCCCAAATTCATTCAGATAGTATGCCACTTCCATGATGGCCAGAGTACTGGATAGTGGAGAATCCTCTGAGGCATTCCCAGTCACCAATGGTGTCAAACAGCTGTGTGCTTACACCCACACTGTTCAGCATGATGTTTACTGCCATACTGAATGATGTCTTCCAGGACAGTGTTGCTGGAATCAGCCTCAAGTACAGAGTGGATGGGCAGCTCTTCAACCTGAGGAGACTTCAAGCTATTATCAAAGTGAAGGAAACTGTTCTGAGAGATTTCCTCTTTGCCGATGATTGCGCCCTGTATACTGGCTCAGAGCCAGAGATGCAAGTCAGTATGGATAAATTTTCCACGGCTTGTGACAACTTTGGACTCACCATCAACGTTAAAAAGACCCAAAGTCATGCACCAGCCTATAGAAATGATATTATTAAACTAGAAAGCGTGCAGAAAAGATTTAATAGGATGCTACCGGGACTTGATGGATTGAGTTAAAAGGAGAGGCCGGATAGACTGAAACTTCTTTCTCTGGAGTGTAAAAGGCTGAGGGATGATCTTATAGATGTCTATAAAATTATGATAGGTCAGCGAGATAGTCAATACCTTTTTCCCAAAAATAGGGGAGTCCAAAATCAGAGGACATAAGTTTAAGGTGAAAAGGAGAGGGATTCAGAGCATTAATTTTTTTAACCAGAGGGTGGTGAGTGCCTGGAACGAGCTGCCAGAGGTGGTGGTAGAGGCGGGTACAATTTTGTCTTTTAAAAAGCGTTTAGCCAGTTACATGGGTAAGATATGTATATGGGCCAAATATAGGCAATTGGGACTAGTTTAGGGATTTTAAAAGAAAGAGCAGCATGGACAAGTTGGGTGAAGGGCCTGTTTCCATGCTGTAAATCTCTATGACTCTATAAGATCCAGGGGTGACCCCACTCCACCCCAATTTTCCCCACACTTCATTCTTCTTCCCATTCTTCCCCTGCTTCTCCTTTTCTACATTCTACCACAGTCCTATTCCTTCCCCCCGCTTCCCCAACATCCTTATCTGTCACAGTTTACACTTCTCTGCTCTTTGACCATTCACATCCTTTATTCTCTCTGAGGACAGCTATTAGCAGTCTTATCCATGGTTTCTGTGGCTATGACTCATCTTTTATTCTCTCCCGCCGCGGGATAAATATCTCTCACTTTCTCTGCCTTTTAGCTTGGACAAAAAGTCATCTGGACTTGAAACGTCAGCTCTTTTCTCTCCTTAGGATACAAAATTGGCTTGGTGACAGAAGGTTGTAGAGGTTTCTTTAAACTGGAGGCGTGTGACCACACATACAAACTCATTGCAACTCGGTAAACGTTGTCTACCTCATACACTGCAGGAAAGGGTGTGTCAAGGCATGGTACATTGGGGAGGCCATGCAGACGCTATACAACGGATGGATGGACATCGCTCGACAATCACCAGGCAGCAGGGTTCTTTTCCAGTTGGTGAACACTTCAGCGGTCACGGGCATTCGGCCTCAATCTTCGGCTAAGTGTTCTCCAAGGCGGTTTGCTCCCTGCTGACTCTGCAGAAGGCGGGAAAGAAATTCCCATCAGCAGAGAGATTCCGGCCAGAATCTGCAGTCCTAACTTCAAATATCCATCTCCTTAGCAACCATCCGAAACGGATCCGGGATTTTCCGTTGGCACCTCCAGCCCCAACTGAGCCCATGTGAACTATAACCAAATCATTGCTATGATTTCTGCCTCTATCATACCTCCCCCACCGCTTACCAGCTGCCGAAACCCTCACCCATGTCTTTGTAACCTCTGGCCTAATAATTCCCAGCCGCTCTGCCACATTCTATCCCCCATCAATCCAGAACTCACCCAAAACCCTACCGGCTGGGTCTTCACCATAAGAACATAAGAACCAGGAGCAGGAGTCGGCTACCTGGCCCCTCGAGCCTGATCCGCCATTCAATAAGATCACGGCTGATCATTTTATGGACTCAGCTCCACTTACCCACCCACTCACCATAACCCTTAATTCCTTTACTATTCAAACATTTATCTATTCTTGCCTGAAAAACATTTAATGAGGGAGCCTCAACTGCTTCACTGGACAGGGAATTCCACAGATTCACAAACCTTTGGGTAAAGAAGTTCCTCCACAACTCAGTCCTAAATCTGCTCCCCCTTATTTTGATGCCATGCCCCCTAGTTCTAGTTTCACCCACCAGTGGAAATAACTTTCCTGCTTCTATCTTATCGATTCCCTTCATAATCTTATATGTTTCTATAAGATCTCCTCTCATTCTTCTGAATTCCAATGAGTATAGCCCCAGTCTACTCAGTCTCTCCTTGTAAGCCAACCCTCTCAACTCCAGAATCAACCTAGTGAATCTCCTCTGCACCCCCTCCACTGCCAGTATATCCTTTCTCAAGTAAGGAGATCAAAACTGTACACAGTAACTCCAGGTGTGGCCTCACCAGCACCTTATACAGCTGTAACATAACCTCACTGTTTTTAAACTCCATCCCTCTAGCAATGAAGGACAAAATTCCATTTGCGTTTTAATTACCTGCTGTACCTGCAAACCAACTCCTTGAGATTCTTGCACAAGGACACCCAGATCCCTCTGCACAGCAGCATGTCACCCAACTGGAACACAACTGCCTGCAATTGGCCCAACCCTAACCCATCACCCATAGCCCCAATCCCCAACCCCCACTGTAATTTTAAAATTGTCATCATGTTCTCAATTGCTTCATTGTGTCATTGCTCCCTACCTCCGTAATCTCCTGCAGTCTCACAACCCTCTCTATCTCTGTAATATCCACTAACCTCATCACCCTCCCTATATCTGTAACAGCCTACAATCCTCCCGAACTCCATAACCCCCACCAAGCTCCACAACCCTCCCTATCTTTATTACTTCCTCCAGCCCCAAAACCATCCCTATCCCTGCAGCCTCCTCCAGTCCCACAACTCTCCCTATCCCTGTAACCTCCACTAGCCTCACAATCCTCTCTATCCCTGAAACTTCCTTTAGCCCTACAACCCTCACTATCTCCGTAACCTCCTCCAGCCCCACAATCCTCCTTATCTCTCTCTGCAGGTTTCTCCAGCCCCACAACCCTCCTTATCTCTGCGGCCTATTCCAGCCCCACAGTCCTTCTCTCTTTCTGTAACCTCCTCCAGCCCCAAAACCCTCCCTATCTCTTCAGCCTCCTCTAGCCCCACAGTCCTTCCTAACTCTATAACCTCATCAGCCCCACAATCCTCCCTATCTCCGTAACATTGTTTGGTGTCTACAACCCTCCCTATCTCTATAATCTCCAATTCCACAACCCTCCCTATCTCTATAATCTCCAATTCCACAACCCTCCCTATCTCTATAATCTCCAATTTCACAACCCTCCCTATCTCTGTAACCTCCACCAGCCACTACAACCCTCCCGGATCCCTGAACTCCTCTAATTCCAGCCTCTCAAATATCCCTCCCCCCTCCCGCATTGGTAGACATGCCTTGAGTTGCCTAGACCGTGAGCTCTGGAATTCCCCTCCCTGTTGCTCGTGACTCTCCAGCTCACTTCCCACTTCGAGACTCTCCCTAAAAACTGACCATGTTGACCAAGTCCTTGCTCACCTAACTCAGTTGCTCCTCATGTGTAACCTTGATGTCACATTTTGCTTTGAGACGCTGCTCTGAAGCAACAACGGGCAGTGGAAATGAGTGTTTGGGTAGGAAGGTGATGTGTGGGAGGAGGGAGGGAGGGAAAGAGATGGGCAAGAGTTGCCTTTCATGGATATCCTCAAGTCAGGGAGCAAGTCAGGGCTTCAAAGTTTAAAGCTTATTAGTGTCATATATGTACATATATGTACATATCTTTAGACTGTGGGAGGAAACCCACGCAGACATGGGGAGAATGTGCAGACTCCACACAGACAGTGACCCGAGCTGGGAATCGAACGTGGGACCCTGGCGCTGTGAGGCAGCAGTGCTAACCCACTGTGCCATGAAATTAGAGGAGTTGAGGGGTCTGGGAGGGTTGTAGGGGCTGTTACAGAGATAGGGAGGTGAGCAATCATTGGTTTCCCTCTCTCCCCATCAATGCCGAAAGGGGAAGTGTCACACACACTTTTTAGGGTTTAACTAAGTGACCTCCTGGTGATCTTGGTGGGAGTTAATGGACCTCGGCCTAGTTGGCAGGATGAGGGAGCTGGAGAAGGGACTGGACTTTCTTGTGCCCCCTCCCCCCACCCTCACAATGCACCCCCCTCTCCCCCCAAGTCTTGTCTCCCGTCCGTGTTGATGCTGAGGAAAGGGTTAACGGTCTCCCTGGGAGACAGCTCTGGAGCCAGGTTTGTTTTCTCGTTCACGCTCCTTGGACTGGTGCCAAACAACAATGGGAGAAATTCAATCTCCGCAATCTGGAAACCATTAAACCGCCCTCCCCGCAGGATGACAACCTCCCCCTGCCTGCACTCAGAGGCCGAGCTCGGGGAGGGGGGAAAACAGGACCGAGCCAGGCTGGGGGACGGACAGGGGAGTTTACTGGGGAGGGGAAGAGGGATGGACCGGGGGGGAGGGTTTACCCGGGGAGGGGGGTAGAGAGCTGAGAGATGGCCGGGGGGTGGTGGGGTGGGGGGGTGTTTCACAGGGAGGGGGCAGAAGAGGGATTACTGGGGGGGAGAGAGAAAGGGGCAAGAAGTTTACGGGGAGGGGACAAGGGACAGACAGGAGGGGTTCACCGGGGAGAGGCAGGAGGAGTTTACCAGGAGGTGGGCAAGAGGGCTGGGGGGTGGGCGGGAACAGACAGGGGAGTTTTACCAGGGAGGGGGGAGAGATCTGGGGGGAAAAGACAGGGGGGGTTCACTGGGGAGGGGGCAGGGGGGCAGACAGGGAGTTTACTGGGGAGGGTTCGGGGAACAGACAGGGGAGTTCACTGGGGAGGGGGGAGAGAGCTGGAGGGGGGTGGATGGGGGAGTTTATCAGGAATGGTGGAGGGCAGGAGGAGGGGGCAGGGGAATTTACCCAGGAGAGGGGAGGGGGCATGGAAGGGGTAGGAGAGTTTACCGGGGAGGGAAGACGGGCAAGAAGAGGGGACAGGGGAGTTTATTGTGGAGGGGGCAGGGAACAGGGGGAAGGGTAGCGAAGTTTTCCGGGAATCATGAATCATAGAACCCACAGTGCAGAGAGAGGCCCTTCGGCCCATCGATCTGCACCAAACACAATCCCGCCCAGGCACTACCCCCATATATTATACTCATTAATCCCTCTAACCTATGCATCCTTTGACAGTAAGGAGCAATTTTAGCATGGCTAATCAACCTAACCCGCACATCTTTGGAGTGTGGGAGGAAACTGGAGCACCCAGAGGAAACCCACACAGACACGAGGAGAATGTGCAAACTCCACACAGACACTGACCTGAGCCAGGAATCGAACTCAGGACCCAGAACTCAGGAATCAGAACTCAGGACAGTGAAGCAGCACTGTGTCACCATGCCGCCCGGGGAGGTGAGAGGGAGGCAGTGGGAGGGGCAGAAAGAGTTTGCCAGGCTGAGTGGGGAGGAGAGGAGGTTACGCGGGGTGGGGGAGGGGGAGTTTCTCAGGCTGAGGGGGGACAGGGCATTTACCAGCTGGAGAGGGAGCAGGGGGGGGGGAGAAGGAGGTAAGCTTACCAGGGAGGCAGGAGGGAGGCAGCAGGAGGGGCAAGGGAGTTTATCCAGCAAGGGGAGGTCACAGGGGAAGGGAGGGAAATGGGAAGTTTACCAGATGGGGGGTAACATGGGATTTCTCAGGCTGGGGTAAGGGTCAGAGGGAGGGGCAGGAACAGGAGACTTCACTGCTGAGGTGGAGGGGGCAGGGGAGATTACTGGGGACGGGGAAATTTACAAAATGGGGCAAGGAGCGTGGTGGGGGAGGGAATGGAGTTTATCAGAGTGTGGGGGAAGGGGGGCAGTTTATTGGGGAAGGAGGTAGGGGAGAATGAGCAGAATGCAGGAGGGGGAATGATTATGGGTTCAGGAAAACAGGGGCAAGGGAAGGGGCATTGCCATCGATGGAGGGAGGAGGAGGGGGCAATTCAACAGAGTGGGGGAGGGGAGATTCAGGGTTAACAGATACATCACCCTCCCTTCCTTTGCCTTGTTCTCATTCCTTCCCTTCCATTCTCTCGCACTCCCCTCGCCTCTCACACCATTCATTTCCCTTTCCAAACTTACTGAGTCTCTGACTCCCTCAGCACACACACACGGAGACCATTCACCTCATTATCTATCAGAGGGTCAGTGCTGAGGGAGTGCCGCACTGTCAGAGGGTCAGTGCTGAGGGAGTGCCGCACTGTCAGAGGGTCAGTGCTGAGGGAGTGCCGCACTGTCAGAGGGTCAGTGCTGAGGGAGTGCCGCACTGTCAGAGGGTCAGTACTGAGGGAGTGCTGCACTGTCAGAGGGTCAGTGCTGAGGGAGTGCCGCACTGTCAGAGGGTCAGTGCTGAGGGAGTGCCGCACTGTCAGAGGGTCAGTGCTGAGGGAGTGCCGCACTGTCAGAGGGTCAATACTGAGGGAGTGCCGCACTGTCAGAGGGTCAGTGCTGAGGGAGTGCCGCACTGTCAGAGGGTCAGTACTGAGGGAGTGCCGCACTGTCAGGGTCAGTGCTGAGGGAGTGCCGCACTGTCAGAGGGTCAGTGCTGAGGGAGTGCCGCACTGTCAAGGGGTCAGTACTGAGGGAGTGCCGCACTGTCAGGGTCAGTGCTGAGGGAGTGCCGCACTGTCAGAGGGTCAGTGCTGAGGGAGTGCCGCACTGTCAGAGGGTCAGTACTGAGGGAGTGCCGCACTGTCAGAGGGTCAGTACTGAGGGAGTCCACACTGTCAGAGGTCAGTACTGAGGGAGTGCCGCACTGTCAGAGGTTCAGTGCTGAGGGAGTGCCGCACTGTCAGAGGGTCAGTACTGAGGGAATGCCGCACTGTCAAATGGTCAGTACTGAGACAGTGGCGCTCTGTCAGAGGGTCAGTACTGAGGGAGTGCTGCACGGTCACAGGGTCAGTGCTGAGGAAGTGCCGCATTGTCAGAGGGTCAGTGCTGAGGGAGTACTGCACGGTCACAGGGTCAGTGCTGAGGAAGTGCCGCACTGTCAGATGGTCGGTACTGAGGGAGTGCCGCACTGTCAGAGGGTCAGTACTGAGAGAGTGCCGCACTGTCAGAGGTCAGTACTGAGGGAGTGCTGCATTGTCAGAGGGTCAGTGCTGAGGGAGTGCCGCACTGTCAGAGGGTCAGTGCTGAGGGAGTGCCGCACTGTCAGAGGGTCAGTACTGAGGGAGTGCCGCACTGTCAGAGGGTTAGTGCTGAGGGAGTGCAGCACTGTCAGAGGGTCAGTGCCAAGGGAGTGCCGCACTGTCAGAGGGTCAGTACTGAGGGAGTGCCGCACTGTCAGAGGGTCAGTACTGAGGGAGTGCCGCACTGTCAAATGGTCAGTACTGAGACAGTGGCGCTCTGTCAGAGGGTCAGTACTGAGGGAGTGCTGCACGGTCACAGGGTCAGTGCTGAGGAAGTGCCGCATTGTCAGAGGGTCAGTGCTGAGGGAGTACTGCACGTCACAGGGTCAGTGCTGAGGAAGTGCCGCACTGTCAGATGGTCGGTACTGAGGGAGTGCCGCACTGTCAGAGGGTCAGTACTGAGGGAGTGCCGCACTGTCAGAGGGTCAGTACTGAGGGAGTGCTGCACTGTCAGAGGGTCAGTGCTGAGGGAGTGCCGCACTGTCAGATGGTCAGTGCTGAGGGAGTTCCGCACTGTCAGAGGGTGAGTACTGAGGGAGTGCCGCACTGTCAGAGGGTCAGTGCTGAGGGAGTGCAGCACTGTCGGAGGGTCACTGCCAGGGTGCGCACTGTCAGAGGGTCAGTACTGAGGGAGTGCCGCACTGTCAGAGGGTCAGTACTGAGGGAGTGCCGCACTGTCAGAGGGTCAGTACTGAGGGAGTGCTGCACTGTCAGAGGGTCAGTACTGAGGGAGTGCCGCACTGTCAGAGGGTCAGTACTGAGGGAGTGCCGCACTGTCAGAGGGTCAGTGCTGAGGGAGTGCCGCACTGTCAGAGGGTCAGTACTGAGGGAGTGCCGCACTGTCAAATGGTCAGTACTGAGACAGTGGCGCTCTGTCAGAGGGTCAGTACTGAGGGAGTGCTGCACGGTCACAGGGTCAGTGCTGAGGAAGTGCCGCATTGTCAGAGGGTCAGTGCTGAGGGAGTACTGCACGGTCACAGGGTCAGTGCTGAGGAAGTGCCGCACTGTCAGATGGTCGTACTGAGGGAGTGCCGCACTGTCAGAGGGTCAGTACTGAGAGAGTGCCGCACTGTCAGAGGTCAGTACTGAGGGAGTGCTGCATTGTCAGAGGGTCAGTGCTGAGGGAGTGCCGCACTGTCAGATGGTCAGTGCTGAGGGAGTTCCGCACTGTCAGAGGGTCAGTACTGAGGGAGTGCCGCACCTGTCAGAGGGTTAGTGCTGAGAGAGTGCAGCACTGTCAGAGGGTCACAGCCAAGGGAGTGCCGCACTGTCAGAGGGTCAGTACTGAGGGAGTGCCGCACTGTCAGAGGGTCAGTACTGAGGGAGTGCCGCACTGTCAGATGGTCAGTACTGAGACAGTGGCGCTCTGTCAGAGGGTCAGTACTGAGGGAGTGCTGCACGGTCACAGGGTCAGTGCTGAGGAAGTGCCGCATTGTCAGAGGGTCAGTGCTGAGGGAGTACTGCACGGTCACAGGGTCAGTGCTGAGGAAGTGCCGCACTGTCAGATGGTCAGTACTGAGGGAGTGCCGCACTGTCAGAGGGTCAGTACTGAGAGAGTGCCGCACTGTCAGAGGTCAGTACTGAGGGAGTGCTGCATTGTCAGAGGGTCAGTGCTGAGGGAGTGCCGCACTGTCAGATGGTCAGTGCTGAGGGAGTTCCGCACTGTCAGAGGGTGAGTACTGAGGGAGTGCCGCACCTGTCAGAGGGTCAGTGCTGAGGGAGTGCACCTGTCGAGGTCACTGAGGGAGTGCCGCACTGTCAGAGGGTCAGTACTGAGGGAGTGCCGCACTGTCAGAGGGTCATACTGAGGGAGTGCCGCACTGTTAGGTCAGTACTGAGGGAGTGCCGCACTGTCAGAGGGTCATTGCTGAGGGAGTGCAGCACTGTCAGAGGGTCAGTGCTGAGGAAGTGCCGTGCTGTCAGAGGGTCAGTACTGAGGGAGTGCTGCACTGTCAGAGGGTCAGTACTGAGGGAGTGGTGCACTGTCAGAGAGTCAGTGTTGAGGGAGTGCTGCACTGTCAGAGAGTCAGTGCTGAGGGTGGGCCACACTGTCAGAGGGTCAGTACTGAGGGATTGCCGCACTGTCAGAGGGTCAGTGCTGAGGGAGTTCTGCACTGTCAGATAGTCAGTGCTGAGGAATTGCCGCACTGTCAGAGGGTCAGTGCTGAGGGACTGCCGCACTGTCAGAGGGTCAGTGCTGAGGGACTGCCGCACTGTCAGAGGGTCAGTGCTGAGGGAGTGCCGCACTGTCAGAGGGTCAGTGCTGAGGGAGTGCCGCACTGTCAGAGGGTCAGTGCTGAGGGAGTGCCGCACTGTCAGAGGGTCAGTGCTGAGGGAGTGCTGCACTGCAGAGGGTCAGTATGAGGAGTTCCGCACTGTCAGGGGTAGTACTGAGGGAGTGCCGCACTGTCAGAGGGTCAGTGCTGAGGGAGTGCCTTGAGGGTAGTACTGAGGGAGTGTGCACTGTCAGAGGGTCAGTGCTGAGGGAGTGCTGCACTGTCAGAGGGTCAGTACTGAGGGAGTGCCGCACTGTCAGAGGGTCAGTACTGAGGGAGTGCTGCACTGTCAGAGGGTCAGTACTGAGGGAGTCCGCACTGTCAGAGGGTCAGTGCTGAGGGAGTGCCGTACTTCAGAGGGTCAGTGCTGAGGGAGTGCCGCACTGTCAGAGGGTCAGTGCATGAAGTGCCGCACTGTCAGAGGGTCAGTACTGAGGGAGTGCTGCACTGTCAGAGGGTCAGTGCTGAGGGAGTGCTGCACTGTCAGAGGGTCAGTGCTGAGGGAGTGCTGCACTGTGAGAGGGTCAGTGCTGAGGGGTGCGCACTGTCAGGGGGTCAGTACTGAGGGAGTGCTGCACTGTCAGAGGGTAGTGCTGAGGGAGTGCCGCACTGTCAGAGGGTCAGTGCTGAGGGAGCGCCGCACTGTCAGAGGGTCAGTGCTGAGGGAGTGCCGCACTGTCAGAGGGTCAGTGCTGAGGGAGTGCCGCACTGTCAGAGGGTCAGTACTGAGGGAGTGCAGCACTGTCAGAGGGTCAGTGCTGAGGGAGTGCTGCACTGTCAGAGGGTAGTGCTGAGGAGTGCCGCACTGTCAGAGGGTCAGTGCTGAGGGAGCGCACTGTCAGAGGGTCAGTGCTGAGGGAGTGCGCACTGTCAAGGGTCAGTGCTGAGGAGTGCAGCATTGTCAGGGGGTCTACTGAGGGAGTGCGACTGTCGGGTGTGGGGGGGCCTGTCAGAGGGTCAGTACTGAGGGAGGCCACACTGTCAGAGGGTCAGTACTGAGGGAGTGCGCACTGTCAGAGGGTCAGTGCTGAGGGAGTGCGCACTGTCAGAGGGTCAGTGCTGAGGGAGTGCGCACTGTCAGAGGGTCGTGCTGAGGGAGTGCCCACTGTCAGAGGGTCGTCTGAGGGAGTGCCGCACTGTCAGAGGGTCAGTCTGAGGGAGTGCGCACTGTCGTACTGAGGGAGTGCAGCACTGTCAGGGGTCATGAGGGAGTGCGCACTGTCAGAGGGTCAGTGCTGAGGGAGTGCCGCACTGTCAGAGGTCAGTACTGTGGCGCACTGTCAGAGGGTCAGTGCTGAGGGAGTGCCGCACTGTCAGAGGTCAGTACTGAGGTGGCGCAGTCAGTCAGTACTGAGGGAGTGCCACACTGTCAGAGTTCAGTGCTGAGGGATGCCGCACTGTCAGAGGGTCAGTGCTGAGGGAGTGCCACACTGTCAGAGGGTCAGTACTGAGGGAGTGCCGCACTGTCAGAGGGTCAGTACTGAGAGGCAGTGCCGCCACTGTCAGAGGGTCAGTACTGAGGGAGTGCCACACTCAGAGGGTCAGTAGAGGGTCACACTGTCCGAGGTCAGTACTGAGGGAGTGCCACACTGTCAGAGGTTTCAGTGCTGAGGGAGTGCCGCACTGTCAGAGGGTCAGTACTGAGGGACTGCCGCACTGTCAAATGTCAGTACGAGACAGTGGAGCTCTGTCAGAGGTTCAGTATGAGGGAGTGCTGCACGGGTCACGGAGTCCCAGTGGCTGAGGAAAGTCTGCATTGTCAGAGGGTCATGCTTGAGGGAGGGACTGCACGGTCACAGGGTCAGTGCTGAGGAAGTGCAGCACTGTTCAGATGCGTCGGTACTGAGGGAGTGCGCACTGTCAGAGGGGTCAGTACTGAGAGAGTGCCGCACTGTCAGAGGTCAGTACTAGGGAGTGCTGCATTGTCAGAGGGTCAGTGCTGAGGGAGTGCCGCACTGTCAGATGGTCAGTGCTGAGGGAGTTCCGCACTGTCAGAGGTCAGTACTGAGGGATTTTAGTGCCGCACCTGTCAGAGGGTTTGCTGATGAGAGTGCAGCACTGTCAGAGGGCCAAGGGAGTGCCGCACTGTCAGAGGGTCAGTGCCGCATGTAAGAGGGTCAGTACTGAGGGCCGCACTGTCAGAGGGTCAGTACTGAGGGAGTGTCAGAGGGTCAGTACTGAGGGAGTGCCGCACTGCAAATGGTCAGCTACTGTCGCTCTGTCAGAGAGTCAGGGGGAGTCACGGTCACCGGAGTCAGAGTGCGCACGTCAAGGGTCCGCAGGAAGTAGAGGGTCAGTGGGGGAGTACTGCACGTCACAGGGGCAGTGCTGAGAAGTGCCGCACTGTCCAGATGGTCGGTACTGAGGGAGAGTGCCGCACTGTCAGAGGGTCAGTACTGAGAGAGTGCCGCCACTGTCAGAGGTCAGTACTGAGGAGAGTGCTGCATTGTCAGAGGGTCGTGCTGAGGGAGTGCCGCACTGTCAGATGGTCAGTGCTGAGGGAGTTCCGCACTGTCAGAGGGTGAGTACTTGAGGAGTGCCGCACCGTCAGAGGGTCAGTGCTGAGGGAAGTGCAGCAGCTGTCGGAGGGTCAATGCCAAGGGAGTGCCGCACTGTCAGAGGGGTCAGTACTGAGGGAGTGCCGCACTGTCAGAGGGTGAGTATGAGGGAGTTGCCGCACCTGTTCAGAGGGTCAGTGACTGAGGGAGTGCCACACTGTCAGAGGGTCAGTAATGAGGGAGAATGCCACACTGTAGAGGTCGTACTGATGGGAGTGCCACACTGTCAGGTTCGTGCTGAGGGCTAGTGCAGCACTGTCAGAGGGTCAGCTTACTGAGGGAAGGCCGCCACTGTCAAATGGTCAGTACTGAGACATTGGCGCTCTGTCATGAGGGTCAGTACTGAGGGAGTGACTGGGCCACAGGTCACAGGGTCAGTGCTGAGGAGTGCGCAATTTCAAGAGGGTCAGTGCTGAGGGCAGTACTGCACGGTCACAGGTGTCAGTGCTGAGGGAAGTGCCGCATGTCAGATGGTCGGTACTGAGGAGTTGCGCACTGTCAGAGGGTCAGTATTTCGAGAGTGCGCACTGTCAGAAGGTCAGTACGGAGGGAGTGCTGCATTGTCAGAGGGTCAGTGCCTGAGGGAGTGCCGCACTGTCAGATGTCAGTGCTTGAGGGAGTTCCCGCACTGTCAGAGGGTCAGTACTGAGGGACTCTTTCAAAGTGCCGCACCTGTCCGGGTTAGTGCTGAGAGGAGGCAGCACTGTCAGAGGGTCACAGCCAAGGGAGTTGCCGCACTGTCAGTAGGTCAGTACTGAGGGAGTGCCGCACTGTCAGTAGGGTCAGTACCTGAGGGAGTGCCGCACTGTCAAATGGTCAGTACTGAGACAGTGGCGCTCTGTCAGAGGTCAGTACTGAGGGAGTGCTGCACGGTCACGGGGTCGTGCTGCAGGAAGTGCCGCATTGTCAGAGGCAAGTGTCTGTTGTGAGTTATGCCGGTCAGGGGTCAGTGCTGAGGAAGGGGCCGCACTGTCAGATGGCGGTACTTGAGGGTGTGAGTGCCGCAATGTCAGAGGGTCAGTATGAGAGAGTGCGCACTGTCAGAGGTCAGTACTGAGGGAGTGAGCATTGTCAGAGGGTCTAGCCGCAAGTCAGTCAGTGCTGAGGGAGTCCGCACTGTCCAGAGGGTGTGAGAGCTTCGTTGTGGTCATCCAGGTTTGGAAATTGATTGAGTACTGAGGGAGTGCCGGCACCTGTCAGAGGGTCATGCTTGAGGGCGTGCAGCACTGTCGGAGGGTACTGCAAGGGAGTGCCGCAATGTCAGAGGGTCTAGTACCGAGGGATGTGCCGCACTGTCAGAGGGTCAGGTACTCGAGGGAGTGCCGCACTGTTAGAGGGTCAGTATTGAGGTGCCGCACTGTCAGAGGGTCATTGCTAGGGGAGTGCAGCACTGTCAGAGGGTCAGTGCTGAGGAAGTGACCCGTGCTGTCAGAGCGGGGTCAGTACTGAGGGAGTGCTGCATGTCAGAGGGTCAGTACTGAGGAGTGGTGCCTGTCAGAGAGTCAGTGTTGAGGGAGATGCTGCACTGTCAGCGATTCAGTGATGAGGGTGGGCCACACTGTCAGAGGGTCAGTACTGAGGGATTGCCGCAACTGTCAGAGGTGTCAGGCTGGGGAGTTCGCACTGTCAGATAGTCAGGCTGAGGAATTGCCGCACTGTCAGAGTCAGTGCTGAGGACTGACGCACTGTCAGAGGGTCAGTGCCTGAGGGACTGCGCACTGTCAGAGGTCAGTGTGAGGGAGTGGTGCACTGTAAGAGGGCAGTGGCGGGAGTTCCGCACTGTCAGAGGGTCAGGGTCTGAGGGAGTGCCGCACTGTCAGAGGCGTCAGTGCTGAGGGAGTGCTCGCACTGACAGAGGTCCAGTATGAGGGAGTTCCGCCACTGTCAGGGTTTAGTAGAGGGAGTGCCGCACTGTAAGAGGGTCAGTGCTGCAGGGAGTTGCCGTATTCAGGAGGGTCAGTATGAGGGAGTGCTGCACTGTCAGAGGATCAGTACTGAGGGAGGCTGCACTGTCAGAGGGTCAGTACTGAGGAGATGCCGCACTGTCAGAGGGTCAGTACTGAAGGGAGTCTGCACTTCAGAGGATCAGTACTGAGGGACACAGTGCCGCACTGTCAGGGGTCAGTGCTGAGGGAGTGCCGTACTTCAGAGGGTCAGGCTGAGGGAGTGCAGCACTGTCAGAGGGTCCCCCAGTGCCAAGCGAAGTGCCGCGTGTCAGAGGGTCAGTACTGAGGGAGTGCTGCACTGTGAGAGGGTCAGTGCTGAGGAAGTGCTGCACTGTCACAAGGGTGTCAGTACTGGAGTGCTGCAGTGTGATGATGGTCAGTGCTGAGGAGTGCCACGCACTGTCATCAGGGTCAGTGTCAGAGGGTCTGCTGAGGGGTGCTGTCACTGTCTGCACTGAGGGATCAGTACTGAGGGGTATAGTGACCGCACCTGTCAGAAGGTCAGTACTGAGGGAGTGCCGCACTGTCAGAGGGTCAGTATGAGGGAGTTGCCCCGCACTGTCAGAGGGTCATACGAGGGAGTGCCCGCACTGTGTAAGGGTCAGTGCTGAGAGAGTGCCGCACTGTCAGAGGGTCAGCTGAGGGAGTGCCGCACTGTCAGAGGGTCAGTGCTGAGGGAGTGCCGCACTGTCAGAGGGTCAGTGTGAGGGTAGTGCAGACTGTCAGGGGTCAGTACTGAGGGAGTGCAGCAATGTCAGGGGGTCAGTACTGAGGGAGTGCAGCACTGTCGGTGGTGTACTGAGGGAGTGCAGACAGGGCAGTACTGAGGGAGGTGCTGTCAGGGTCAGTACTGAGGGAGTGCAGCACTGTCAGGGGTCAGTACTGAGGGAGTGCAGCACGTCCGAGGATCAGGTACTGTAGGGGAGTGCTGCACTGTCAGGGGGTCAGTACTGAGGGAGTGCCGCGACTGTCAGAGGGTCAGTTACTGAGGGAGTGCCGCACTGTCAGAGGGTGGTCAGTACTGAGGGAGTGCCGCACTGTCAGTACTGAGGGAGTGCCGCACTGTCAGGGGGTCAGTGCGTGAGGGGGTCAGTTAGAGGGTCTGAGGGAGTGCCGCACTGGTAGCGGGGTCAGTATGAGGGAGTGCTGCACTGTCGCAGGGGTCAATACTGAGGAGTGCCGCACTGTCAGAGGGTGCAGTACTTGAGGGAGTGCCGCACTGTCAGAGGGTCAGTATGAGGGAGTGCCGCACTGTCAGTACTGAGGAAGTGGCGCACTGTCAGGGGTCAGTACTGAGGGAGCACTGTCGCACTGTCAGGGGGTTCAGTACTGAGGGAGTGCCGCACTGCAGGTGGGTCAGTGCTGAGGGAGTGCCGCACTGTCAGAGGGTAGTATGAGGGAGTGCAGCCACTGTTAGAGGGTCAGTACTGAGGGAGTGCCGCACTGTCAGAGGGTCAGTGCTGAGGGAGTGCTGCACTGTCAGATGTGTCAGTACTGGGGAGTGCAGCACTTTAGGGGGGTCAGTTCTGAGGGAGGTGCCGCACTGTCAGGGGTTCAGTACTGAGGGGAGTGCAGCCCTTTAGGGGGGTCAGTACTGAGGGAGTGCCGCACTGCAGCAGCACTGTCAGAGGATCTGCTGAGGGAGTGTGCAACTGTCAGGGGGTCAGGGTCGTTGAGGGAGTGCCTGGGGGCGCTGTCAGAGGGTCACTACTGAGGGTTTAGTGCCGCACTGTCAGTAGTCTGAGAGGGAGTGGTCCTGCCAAGTCAGAGGGTCAGTACTGGGGAGTGCCGCACTGTAGAGGGTCAGTGCTGAGGGAGTGCCGCACTGTCAGAGGGTCAGTACTGAGGGAGTGCCGCACTGTCAGAGGGTCAGTACTGAGGGAGTGCCGCACTGTCAGAGGGTCAGTACTGAGGGAGTGCCGCACTGTCAGAGGGTCAGTACTGAGGGAGTGCCGCACTGTCAGAGGGTCAGTACTGAGGGAGTGCCGCACTGTCAGAGGGTCAGTACTGAGGGAGTGCCGCACTGTCAGAGGGTCAGTACTGAGGGAGTGCCGCACTGTCAGAGGGTCAGTACTGAGGGAGTGCTGCACTGTCAGAGGGTCAGTACTGAGGGAGTGCCGCACTGTCAGAGGGTCAGTGCTGAGAGAGTGCTGCACTGTCATGGACATTTAGAATCATTGAGGTTTACAGCATGGAAACAGACCCTCAGCCCAACATGTCCACGCTGCCCTTTTCTTAAACTAATCCCTATGCCCTTTTTGGTCCATGTCCCTCTGTACCCATCGTACCCATGTAACTATCTAAAAGCTTTTTAAATCAAAATTATACCCGTCTCTACTACTACCTCTGTTTGTTCCAGACGCTCACCACCCTCTGTGTGAAAAAATTGCCCCTCTGGATCCTTTTGCATCTCTCCCCTCTCACCCGAAACTTAACGATGGTTTAATGCAAGTCACTTATTAAGTGCTAGCTCTTCTCTCTTAGTCTCCTGTATGTAATTCTGTATGGACAGAACACCAATTCATTGAAATTTTCACGCGAGGGGGTGCTACAAACAGTGACACCCCTGCCCCACCCACAGTCAATCACTCTTTCCACTTCGAACCACTCACAGTCAACACCCCCTTCTACCCCCCCCAGCCCCCTCACCTACTCCACTCCTGCCCACTCACCTCCCCCACCAGCATGATATCAATTTCAGGGAGGGATGAGACCTTGGAATACTGGGATAGAAGCATAGGAAATAGGAACAGGAGGCCGTTCAACCCTCTAAGTCTGCTCTGCTATTTATTTTAATCATATCTGATTATCAAATTCAATATCTTGATTCCCCTTTCCCTCCATATCCTCTGATCCCTTTATCCCCAAGAGCTATATCTAATTTCTTCTCGTAAACATACAATGTTTTGGCCTCAACTACTTTCTGTGGGAGTGAATTCCACCCACTCACTACCCTCTGGGTGAAGAAATTTCTCCTCACCTCCGTTCAAAATGTTCTACTTCATATCCTTAGATTGTGATCTCTGGTTCTGGGCTCCCCCACCATCAGGAACATCCTTCCTGCACCTACCCTGTCTAGTTCATTTCCAATTTTATAGGTTTCTATGAAATCCCCACTAATTCTCTAAACTGCAGCGAACATAATCCAACCAACTCAATCTCTCTACACATCTTAGTTCCACTATCCCAGGAATCCATTTGGTCAATCTTTGCTGGACTCTCCCTCTAGGAAGAACATCTTCCTAGATGTCCAAATCATCAAAAAACTGTGCTACTGCCTCCACGTCGATACTATAGTTAAGGAAGCCCACCAATGCCTCTACATTCTCTGGAGGGAAGGAAATTTGGTGTGTCCGCTGTGACTCTGACCCATTTTTATAGATGCACCATAGAAAGCATTCTTTCTAGATGCTTGGTATAGCTTCTGCTCTGTCCAACACTGTAAGAAACTACAAAGGGTTGTAAACAAAGTCCAGTCCATCACTCAATCCAGCCTCCCATCCATTGACTCTGTCTGCACTTCCCACTGTCTCGGTAAAACAGCCAGCATAATTAAGGACTCCACGCACCCCGGACATTCTCTCTTCTATCTTCTTTGTCCATCAGGAAAATGATACAGAAGTCTAAGGTCATGTACCAACCAGCTCAAAAGCAGCTTCTACCCCGCTGCCAAAAGACCTTTGAATGGACCCTGCCACATTACATTCTGCACTCTCTCCTTTCCCTCTCTATAAACAGTATGTTTTGTCTGTACTGCACACAATCAACAATACTGTTCACGGTAATGCTAATACATGTGGCAATAATAAATCAAATCAAATCAAATTAAAATGAGATCAAAACTGTACACAATATTCCAGATGTGATCTCAGCAAGGCTCTGTATAATTGTAACACAGCCCTACTCCTGCACTCAAAAGCTTTCACGACGAAAGCTAACATACCAATTGCCTTTTTTACTGCCTGCTGCACCTGCATGCTTACTTTTAGCAATTGGTGTACAAGGACATCTTTGCACACTTCCCTCTCTCAATCCAGGGCCATTCAGATATAACTTGCCTTCCCATTTTTGCTACCAAAGTGGATGATATATATCCACATTATACTGTATCAGCCACTCGCTCATCTGAAGCATCTCTGCATCCTCCTCACAGCTCACCCTCCCGCCCAGCTTTGTGTCATTTGCAAATTTGGAGATAATACATTCAGATCCTTCAGTGAATCATTAATAAATGTTGTGAATATCTGGGGTCCAGCACTGATCCCTACCGTATTCCGCGAATCACTCCCTACCATTTAGAAAAAGATCCACTTATTCCAACTCTTGTTTGCTCTCTGCCAACCAGTTTTCCAACCATCTCAGTACACTTCCCCCAATCCTGTGTGTTCTAATTTTACACATTTATCTGGGACTTTGTTGAAATGTTGTAGTGGAGAATTTTTGTTTTCCAAGCTGTGATAGTAAAACTTAAACAAAGTTTGCTTTGCATAAACAACTAGCTTTTATTATCACAAAACTGCATGCAGTATATGGCAGAGTCTTGGAGACAGAGAGCAGTCCGTACAAACTGTTGATTCTATATCAAGATTGTGCCAGCTACAAGCATCAGTTCCATAGTTATACCTTTGTCTTATCAGTGTACGTGTTCAATTAGTAATACAAGCAGTAATATATCATCAATTGTATTAGGATCCGGTGACCTCTAAGACCTCTTTGTCTCATCAATAATACCATTATCTTGTCCTTTTGGTAGAACAGAAGAAGGCCAATAAGTTTGTCAATTCTGACCTTATCTCACTTCACTCCTCAGCCCTACGTGGAATCAGCCTTATCAGCTCTTGACCTTCTCTGATCTTATTCATGTCTTACGTTATGCGTTCCTTGTTCCATTTTTTTTAACCAAATACTTGACCAATTTTCCCATCATGCCATTACTACATTCGTACGACTTCACATTCTCTCCTTTTGTCATTTTACGACAGCTAGTCAAATAGGTATATCTATGACCCGATTAATAATGTATTTACACAAGCAATCAAAGAACAAAGAACAGTTATAGTAGCAAAATAAAAGCCTTAAAGATCCAATCGATTAATCCATGACCTAACCATCCTAACCAATCCGGTGGTTATAGTCATGAAATTCCTGGCCAACCTCCTGAATTTGGACAGCCTCTTTTTTAATATGGTTAGCCAGGTTGGTGATATCTGGGATTTAAGTCCAGCATTCCTGACCTACAATGGTGAATGTCAGATAATCCAAAGCCAGTCGATTTTGTAATGCCAGGGACAGCCACTAGCTCAGCCGAGACCTCGGGCAGTGCCCGTCCAGTTGTCCTGGCTTCTGCCGCTGTTACGTTTGCCACTTTTTCCATTATAGACTGTAAAATCATCAACCAATGTCATCCAGGGTGTTGGCGATGATATGTGCCTATGAGCTATCCTTCTCTATGAATGGCATGCTTTGTCTGTATAGTGCACAAGAAACAATACTTTTCACTGTATGTTAATACATTTGACAATAATAAATCAAATCGTATCAAATCAAATCATATCAAATCACTCATTCCCAAAGGGTCACACACAGCTAGATTGTTAATTATTCCTCTCTCATACCCAGTCTACAATGGCCTGTTCTCCGGCTGGATCCTTAACATCAAAAACAGAAAATGTTGGATCATCACAGTAGGTCTGACAGTGTCTATGGAGAGAGAATTGATGTGGAGATGCCGCTGTTGGACTGGGGTAAAAACAGAAAGGAGTCTCACAATATCAGCTTAAAGTCCAATGGGTTTATTTGTAGCAAATGCCGCACGCTGTCGGAATATGCTGTTCCTTCACTCAGAATGATGGTCCCTGGCACAGTGAAGTACCAGTGCTAATCACTGTGCCACCGTGCCACCCAGGAAGGGAGAGACAGGGAGGGAGAGAGACAGAGATATAGAGAGAGAGACAGAGAGAGAGAGAGAGAGCCTGGGAGAAAGGGAAGCAAAGGAAGATGAGAAAGGGACAACAGGAGATATGAGAGATAAGGAAAAATAGAGAGGGAGAAAGAGACAGAGAGAAAGAAAGGAGGAGCAAAAGGTGGGTACCAAAATTCAGAGGGGGAAGAGAAAGATAGCAGAACATCTCTCCCTATTGCTCTCTCTCTCTATTTCTCCTTATATCTCTCTCTCGGTCTCTCCCAGTCTGTTTCTCTGTCTCATCCTCTTTGTGTCTCTCAATACCTCTGTATCTCTGTCTCTCCCTATCTCTCTCCCTCTCTGCCTGTCTGTCTCACCCTCTAGCTATCTCTCTCTATTGCTCTCTCTCTCTCTCTCTCTCTCAGTCTTTCCTTATATCTTTCTCTCTGTCTCTCCTTATTTTTCTCTCTCTGTCTCACCCTCTGTCTCTCTTTGTCTCCTATATTACTTTCTCTATGTCCTCTCTCCATTGCGTTTACAGTTAAGCTGATGATTCTGTTGTATGATCCATTATGGACACCCTTTCCAGTGAGCCCCACCCAGCCCCACAGCGGTGACCCTGTGTACAGCAGTGCTGTTTTTAGCTTGTTGAGTACAGTTTGCGTGATGAAGAACAATGGAATGCTGAACTGCCTCACAGAATGCACGGAGACTTCATTTCCCGTTACATATCCATGCTGAATGAAAGGAGAGGCTGTGGGAGTTCCCGAGGCAGCAACCCGCTCCTCCCCGCCAGGAATTCCGATACAATTAGAGGCCCACTCCCAACACATTTCCTCTCACTCAGCAGACTAATCAGAGTCTGTCCAACCCCATGCTGTACCTGTCCTGGGAGTGTTTGATGTGGACAGTGTAGAGGGAGCTTTACTCTGTATCTAACCCCGTGCTGTACCTGTCCTGGGAGTGTTTGATGGGGACAGTGTAGAGGGAGCTTTACTCTGTATCTAACCCCGTGCTGTACCTCTCCTGGGAGTGTTTGATGGGGGACAGTGTAGAGGGAGCTTTACTCTGTATCTAACCCCGTGCTGTACCTGTCCTGGGAATGTTTGATGGGGGACAGTGTAGAGGGAGCTTTACTCTGTATCTAACCCCGTGCTGTACCTGTCCTGGGAGTGTTTGATGGGGGGACAGTGTAGAGGGAGCTTTACTCTGTATCTAACCCTATTAGAGGCCCTGATATCCCTCAGGTGGATATCCATGGCCACTACTCAAAAGAACGAAAGTGTTCAGTCCTCAGGCATCAACATTATTGATCTGGTCATTGTCACTTCACTGTGTGGGATCTTGCAATGTGAATGTGGTACCCTGTTGCTCTTGATGTACTGTGTATTGTCCTGAATTTATTCTGTATTCTTTCTCATTCCGAATGCCACGCTGTGAAACGTAATCTCTTCTTAAATGTTCAGAATTCCTGCCCTCTGACCCTTTGGGAATCAGTTTGTTTTTGGGCCTTCTCTGACCTCCAGCTGCCCTCTATTATTTTTGAGAAGTGATTTTGCCACATACTGTCCAGCTCACTAACTCCTCGCTCACAGGCCCACCCCTCTGCCCTGCTCTGCCCAATAGGCCTTGCCCTCCAACCCTTCACCCACCACCCCCTCATCCTCTCCCCTCACCCGCTTCCCTCGCCCTCACCTGTCACCCTCCAAACCTTCGCCCTCCACCCTTACATCCTCCCCCTCACCCGATTATCCCCTCGCCCTCCACCTCTCACCCTCCAAACCTTCGCCCTCCACCCCTTACCCTCCCTCCCCCTCACCCGCTACCCCCTCGCCCTCACCTCTCGCCCTCCATCCCTTGCCTCCACCCCCTCGCTCTCCCCCACCTCGCCCTCCGCTCCCCTCGCCCTCCATTTACAGAGTATGCTCTGTGCCAGAGGGAATAAATTCTCTTCCCACCCCGTGGTCAGGAATTAAAACACTCTGCCTCCTGCTGGTCACATCTCCCCATGGCTTCACCTCTCTGACCCTCCTTCCATCCCTTCCAATCTCTCTCTCTCCCTCCCTCCCTCCATCCCTTCCAAACTCTCTCTCCCCCCCGCCTCTCTACTTATTTCCCTCAATACCTCTCTCTGTCTCCCTCGCTCAATCCCTCCCTATCTCTCTCCCTCCTTCCCTCCATTCCTCCATTCTCTCTCCCTCCACCTGTATCTCTCTCCCACCCTCCCCGTCTCTCTCTATTCATCCCTTCAATCTCTCTACTGCCCTTCCTCCCTCCATTCAACCTTATTTCTCTGCCTTCCTCTCAATCTCTGTTGCACCTTCCTTGAATCCATGTCTCCCTATCTCTCCCTCTCTCCCCCTATCCCTCCCTCCCTCCCTATCTCTCTCCTGCCCTCCCTCCTTCCCTCCATGCCTCTCTATCACTCTCCCTATCTCTGCCAGCCTTCTAGATCTGTGTTCCTCTGTTTCTGGCCCCATCCCCGGTTCCCATCGCTTTGCCATTGCTGGGTGTGCGTTCAGCTGCATAGGCCCCACCCAGGCTCTGGAATTCCCTCAGTGCACCCTCTCCCCCTCTGTACCTCACTTTCCTCAGACACTCTGTAAAGCTATCTCTTTGACCAAGCTCTTTGTCACCTGACCTTTGCTCTCTTTACGTGTCCCTCAGTGTAAAGCTTCCTTTACTCATTTCTCTTTGAAGCTACTCGCGAAGTTTCACTTTATTAAATTTATGATAAACGCTCGCTGTAGTTTCCGACGATTCACCCAGGGATGTACGGGGATTGGAAATGTGGCTGGGGAATTGTTCACCTATTCAAACACATCCTGCTGTTTGTTAAACTAGTATTCATCATTTAACAAAAATGACATTGGGGCGTCGAAACCCTCAGACATTCTCCCAGTGACCTTCCATTTCTCCAGGACAGGAGAAAGACAATCATTGAATAATACAATGCAGAAGAGGCCCTTCAGCCCATCATGTCTACACTGACACATTAGAAACACCTCAATTCCCACCTAACCCCCATCTGCCAACACTTGGTCTAATAGCCCTGAATGTTATGATGTGCCAAGTGCTCATCCGGGTATCTTTTAAAGGATATGAGGCATCCCACTTCCACCATCCTCCCAGGCAGCACATTCTGGACTCAGCACCCTCTGAGTAAAAGGTTTTTCCTCAAATCCGCCCTAAACATCCTGTCCCTCACTTTGAGCCTATTCCCTTGTGACTGGCCCTTCAACTACGGGGAAATGTTGCTCCCTATCCACTCTGTCCATATCCTTATCTCCCTATCCGCTCCTTATTAACTTAAAAAAGTTAATTCGCTGGTTAAAAGGAAAAAGGAGGCTTATGTCAGGATGAGGCTTGAAGGCTCAGTTAGTGCAATGGATAGCTATAGATTAGCCAGGAGGGAGATAAAGAGTGAGTTGAGGAGAGCTAAAAGGGGACACGAGAAGACTTTGGCTGATAGAATCAAGGAGAATCCTAAAGCTTTCTTTAGATATGTTAAGAATAGAAGATTGGTTAGGGCAAGATTAGGGCCAGTCAGAGACAGCAGGGGGAAGTTGTGCGTGGAGCCTGAAGAGATTGGAGAGGCACTGAACAAATATTTCTCTTCGGTATTCACGCAGGGAGATGTAAATGTAGTTGTAGAGAACACTGAGGTACAGGGTTGCAAACTGGAAAGTATTGAAGTAGATAGGGAGGATGTGCTAGATATTCTTGAGGGTTTGAAGTTAGATAAGTCCCCTGGGCCGGACGGGATTTACCCTAGGATTCTTTGGGAGGCGAGAAAGGTAATTGCAGAGCCTCTGGCTCTGATCTTCAGGTCGTCGTTGGTTACGGGTATAGTGCCGGAAGACTGGAGGATAGCGAATATGGTCCCATTGTTCAAGAAGGGGAATAGAGACTTTCCGGGGAATTATAGACCGGTGAGTCTTACTTCTGTTGTGGGCAAAGTATTGGAAAGAATTATTAGGGATAGGATTTATAGTTATTTAGAGAGTAACGAATTGATCGGGGATAGTCAGCATGGTTTTGTGCAGGGTAGATCGTGCCTTACTAACCTTATTGAGTTTTTTGAAAAAGTGACCAAAGAGGTGGATGGAGGGTAAGGCAGTTGATGTGGTATATATGGACTTCAGTAAAGCGTTCGATAAGGTGGCCTATGGAAGGATTCTGCAGAAAATGCAGATGTATGGGATTGAGGGTGATTTAGGTAATTGAATTAGGAATTGGCTAGCAGATAGAAGACAGAGAGTGGTGGTTGATGGGAATTATTCATCGTGGAGTTCAGTTACAAGTGGTGTACCTCAGGGGTCTGTTTTGGGGCCCCTGCTGTTTGTAATTTTTATAAATGATCTGGATGAGGGTATTGAAGGATGGATTAGTAAATTTGCAGATGACACTAAAGTCGGTGGAGTGGTAGACAGTGAAGAGGGGTGTTATAGTTTGCAGAGTGACTTGGACAAGTTGCAGAGCTGGGCCGAGAGGTGGCAAATGGAGTTTAATGCGGAAAAGTGTGAGGTAATTCACTTTGGCAAGAATAACAAATGTGTAGAGTATAGGGCTAATGGTAGAACTCTTAATAGTGTTGATGAACAGAGGGATCTTGGTGTATATGTGCATAGAACATAGAACATAGAACATTACACCACAGAACAGGCCCTTTGGCCTTCGATGTTGTGCCGAACAATATAAAAAGCAATGCCCCTCCAAACTAAACCATTCCCTTCTCTTCCATATACTTATCAACTAACCTCTTAAACGCCACCAAACTTGGCGCATCTACAACAGCTGCAGGCAGGCATTCCACTCCCTAATCACTCTTTGAGTAAAGAACCTACCTCTGATATCCGTCCTATAACTCATACCCCTTAATTTAAAGCTGTGTCCCCTCGTGCTAGCTTTCTCCATCCTAGGAAAAAGGTATCACTGTCCACCCTATCTAAACCTCTAATCATCTTATATGCTTCAATAAGATCCCCTCTTAGCCGCCTCCTTTCTAACGAAAACAACCTCAAATCCTTCAACCTCTCTTCATAGGACCTGCCCTCCATACCAGGCAACATACTGGTAAACCTCCTCTGTACCCTCTCCAAAGCCTCCACATCTTTCTTATAATGCGGGGACCAGAACTGCACACAATACTCCAAGTGCGGCCGCACTAGAGTTTTGTACAGTTGCAACATGACTTTGCGGCTCCGAAATTCAATCCCCCTACCAATAAAAGCTAAGACTCCATATGCCTTCTTAACAACCTTCTCAACTTGACTGCCTACTTTCAGGATCTATGCACATACACACCAAGATCCCTCTGTTCATCAAGACTACTAAGAATCCTACCATTAGCCCTATACTCTACACATTTATTATTTCTGCCATAGTGCATACCTCACACTTTTCCACATTAAACTCCATTTGCCACCTCTCGGCCCAGCTCTGCAACTTGTCCAAGTCCCTCTGCAAACTATAACACCCCTCTTCACTATCTACCACTCCACCGACTTTAGTGTCATCTGCAATTTTACTAATCCATCCTTCAATACCCTCATCCAGATCATTTATAAAAATTACAAACAGCAGGGGCCCCAAAACAGACCCCTGAGGTACACCACTTGTCACCAAACTCCACGATGAATATCTCCCATCAACCACCACCCTCTGTCTTCTATCTGCCAGCCAATTCCTAATCCAATTAGCTAAATCACCCTCTATTCCACACATCTGCATTTTCTGAAGAAGTCTTCCATGGGCCACCTTATCAAACGCCTTACTAAAGTCCATATATACCACATAAACCGCCTTACCCCCATCCACCTCTTTAGTCACTTTTTCAAAAAACTCAATGAGGTTAGTAAGGCACGACCTACCCTTCACAAAACCATGCTGGCTATCCCCAATCAATTCATTTCTCTCTAAATAACTATAAATCCTATCCCTAATAATTCTATCCAATACTTTGCCCACAACAGAAGTAAGACTCACTGGCCTATAATTCCCTGGAAGGTCTCTCTTCCCCTTCTTGAACAATGGGACCACATTCGCTATCCTCCAGTCCTCCGGAACCACACCCGTAACCAACGAGGACCTGGAGATCAGAGCCAGAGGCTCTGCAATCTCCTCTCTTGCCTCCCAGAGAATCCTAGGGTAAATCCCGTCCGGCCCAGGGGGCTTATCTAACTTCAAACCCTCAAGAATATCTAGCACATCCTCCCTATCTACTTCAATACTTTCCAGTTTGCAACCCTGTACCTCAGTGTTCTCCATAACTGCATTTACATCACCCTGCGTGAATACCGAAGAGAAATATTTATTCAGTGCCTCTCCAACCTCTTCAGGCTCCACGCACAACTTCCCACTGCTGTCTATGACTGGCCCTAATCTTGTCCTAACCAATCTTCTATTCTTAACATATCTAAAGAAAGCTTTTCGATTCTCCTTAATCCTATCAGCCAACATCTTCTCGTGTCCCCTCTTAGCTCTCCTCAATCACTCTTTAGCTCCCTCCTGGCTAATCTATAGCTATCCCTTGTACTAACTGAGCCTTCAAGCCTCATCCTGACATAAGCCTCCTTTTCCCTTTTAACCAGCAAATCAACTTTTTTCGTACACCAAGGTTCTCTTACTCGACCATTTCCTCCTCGCCTGACAGGGACATACTTATCAAGGACTCGCAGCAGCTGCTCCTTGAATAAGCTCCACATTCCAGATGTTTCCAGTCCCTGTAGTTTCCTAGTCCAATCTATGCACCCTAATTCTCTCCTGATGGCCTCATAATTACCCTTCCCCCAGCTATAACTACTGCCCCCAGCTTCATGCTATCCCTATCCATCACTAAGGTGAACGTAACCGAATTGTGGTCACTATCACCAAAATGTTCACTAACTTCCAAGCCTTACACCTGGTCTGGCTCATTGCCCAGCACCAAATCCAATGTAGCCTCACCTCTAGTTGGCCTATCTACATACTGAGTCAAAAAACCTTCCTGCACACTCTGTACGAAAACTGACCCCTCTAACGTGCTAGAGCTATAGCTATTCCAATCAATATTAGTAAAGTTAAAGTCCCCAAGTCCCCAAAGTCCCCAAGGGATCTAAAATTATAGATCCCTGAATGTTGGCAATCAAGTCGATAAGGTTGTTAAGAAGGCATACGGAGTCTTAGCTTTTATTGGTAGGGGGATTGAATTTCGGAGCTGCAATGTCATGTTGCAACTGTACAAAACTCTAGTGCGGCCGCACTTGGAGTATTGTGTACAGTTCTGGTCCCCACATTATAAGAAAGATTTGGAGGCATTGGAGAGGGTACAGAGGAGGTTTACCAGGATGTTGCCTGGTATGGAGGGCAAGTCTTATGAAGAGAGGCTGAGGGAGTTGAGGTTGTTTTCGTTAGAAAGGAGGCGGCTAAGAGGGGACCTTATCGAAACATATAAGATGATTAGAGGTTTAGATAGGGTGGACAGTGATAGCCTTTTTCCTAGGATGGAGAAAGCTAGCACAAGGGGACTTAGCTTTAAATTAAGGGGTGGTAGTTATAGGACAGATATCAGAGGTAGGTTCTTTACCCAGAGGGTGGTAAGGGTATGGAATGCCCTGCCTGCTGCAGTTGTAGATGCGCCAAGTTTGGTGGCGTTTAAGAGGTTAGTAGATAAGTTTATGGATGAAAAAGGAATGGTTTAGGTTAGAGGGTCATTGCTTTTTCTTAATTGGTCGGCGCAACATCGAAGGCTGAAGGGCCTGTTCTGCGCTGTAATGTTCTATGTTCTTACCTACTCTGTCCGTGTCCCTCATAGTCTTGTACACCACTATCAGGTTCCTCAATCTTCTCTGCTCCAATGAAAACAACCCAATCCTATCCAATCTTTCTTCCTAACTTAAATGCTCCATCCCAGGCAGCATCCTGGTGAATCTCCTCTGTACCCCCTTCATTGCGACCACATCCTTCCTATAACATGGTGACCAGACCTGCACACAATACTCCAGCTGTGGCCTCACCAAAGTTCTCTACGACTCCAACATGACCTCTCTGCTTTTGTAACCTGTACCTGGATTGATAAAGTGCCAACCTGTCTTTCCACCTTCAGAGATCTATGGACAATCACCCCAAGGTTAGGGGAAGACCTGATAGAAGTCTACAAGATTATGAGAGACATAGACAGAGTGGATAGTCAGAAGTTTTCTCCCAGGGTGGAAGAGTCAATTGCTAGGATGCAGAAGTCTAAGGTGCGAGGGGCAAGGTTTAAAGGCAGATTTTTTTACACAGAGGGTGGTGTGTGCCTGGAACTCACTGCCAGGGGAGGTGGTAGAAGTGGATACGATAGTGACTTTTAAAGGGCATTTTGACAAGTACATGAGTGAGATGGGAATAGAGGGATACGGTCCCTGAAGGGTAGGGGGTTTTAGTTCAGTCAGGCAGCATGGTGGGTACAGGCTTTGTGAGGGGCCTGTTCCTGTGCTGTAATTTTCTTTGTCCTTTATCCCTCACATCTGTTTCACCCGAGTGAAGTACTTTTTGAAATGTAGTCTCTGTTGTAATATAGGAAACAGGGCAGTCAATTAATACACAGCAAGATCCCACCAATAGCATTGTGGCAATGACTGAACAATTCCTGTCTATTGGTTGGGCAAGATCCCAGGGATAGCTCCCCAGCGTTTCTCAAAGTTGAACCATTCAGATCTCTGATTGCAGATCAAGATGGCAGACAAATCTAGGGAAAGTGGACCTCTGACAGTAAAGCACCCCCTCAGTAAGTCACTGCGGGGTTAGACTGAGTGTCGGTGCTCCAATCAGCGGACTGGAATTTGAACTTACAACATCCTGGCTCCAGAGGTTAGACTTTACCCAATGGAGCCTGGATCTTCATCATATGCTGTCATGATCCCAAGGATTGAACTGGCCTATGCGTTAGGAGTGAGGGGAGTTGACCAAATCGTAATACTGAGTGTCCTGGAAGGGGATAGGGGTGTGTGGAAGAGTGGGGGGTAGTAATGGAAAAGTCCTATTGCAAAAGCGACTTGGAGTTTGCACATTCTCCTCGTGTCTGCGTGGGTTTTCTCCGGGTGCTCTGGTTTCCTCCCCCAGTCAAAAGATTGGGCAAATTAGGGGTTGATTGGCGACGCTAAAGAAATTGTCCATTAGTGTCCTGAGATGTGTAGGTTAGAGGGATGAGCGGAGATGGGGATAGGGCCTGGGTGGGATTGTGGTTGGTGCAGACTCGATGGGCTGAAGGGCCTCTTTCTGCACTGTAGGGTTTCTATGATTCTATGATTTTTTTTTTAAGGAGCCATGACTGAGCTTGCTATTCACTGAGGCGGCACTATTTTAAGGAGGAGTTTCCTCCGGTGTCCCTCACTCAGCCTCACGCGAGACAGATGCTCACTTTGCCGTGTTTCCAACATTACCACAGCGGCTGCTTCTCCAAACTACCTCGTGGGCAGTGCTTTAGGCCGTTCTGAGAATGAGACTTCCTTCTCCATTACTGACATTGTCTCCGCAAGGCCTCCTCCTGAATCAATGCCAGAGGGTGGGGAATTCACCCCCACAGAAAGTAGTTGAGGCCAAAATGTTTTCTGATTTTGAGAAGAAATTAGATAGCGCTCTTGGGTCTAAAGGGATACGGGGGGGTGGTGGTGGGGGGAAGGTTCACTAATATCATCTCAGGGAAGGAAATCTGCCACTCTTACCCAGCCTGGCCTACATGTGACTCCAGAGCCACAGCAATGTGGTTGACTCTCAACTGCACTCAAGTAACTAGGGATGGGCAACAATTGCTGGCCCAGGTTCAAAGTGCCGAATGGCCTCTTGCTGCTTCTAGTTTCTGTTTCTCAATGCCGTTGAGAAAATGCCATTGGCATTTCTGAAGCTCAATGCCGTTGAGAAAATAGTAGTCCACTTGATCACCCAATCCAACATCTTAAGATATACTCCCTCCGTCACCAACTCATCCTTCAACAACGTCTTCAAAACACATGAACATGACCATGTAGGAGGACAAGGGCAGCAGATACTTGGAAATACCAACATCTGCAAGCTCCCCTCCAGCTCACTAACCATCCTGATTTGGAGAAATAGTGCCCTTCCTTCACTGTCACCGGGTCAAAACCCTAACAGCACTGTGGGTGTACCTACATCATGTAGACTGCAGCGACTCAAGAAGGAAGCTCACCACCATCTTCTAAGTAACTAGGGATGGGCAATAAATGCTAGCCTAGCCAGCTACGCTAGCTTGAGTAACCGTGTAAAGTTTGCACGTTCTCCCCGTGTCTGCGTGGGTTTCCTTTGGGTGCTCCAGTTTCCTCCCACGCAATGTTCGGTGCATCGGCCGTGCAAAATTATCCCTCAGTGTACCCAAACAGGTGCTGGAATGTGGTGGCATGGTGGCACAGTGGTGCACTGCTGTCTCACAGCTCCAGGGACCCCGGGTTCAGTTCCGACCTCGGGTGACTGTCTCTGTGTGTGGATTCTGCACATTCTCCCTGTGTTGGCGTGGGTTTCCTCCGGGTGCTCCAGTTTCCTCCTACAAAGGTGTGTGGGTTAGGTTATTTTGTCATGGTAAAGTAACACTAATGTTGGGGGATTAAATATGTGGGGTTACGAGGACAGGGACAGGGTGGGATTGTGGTCGGTGCAGGCTTGATGGGCTGAATGACCTCTTTCTGCACTGTCGGGATTGTAGGATGCACATGAATTAATTTTTAAAAATAAACTTCAGGGTCATAATGTTTTAAAAAACACAGGAATATTATTTTTAACTGACAGCGGGATGTGTTTCAAACAGAAATAGGAATACCCACCCAGCTTTTCCTTCCTGTTGAAGTCACTAGACCTTCAGATCTGACTGCTACCAGTAACAATGTGCATTCTGTAGCACCTTTAACGCGGCAACCAATTCTAATATATTTCATAAGAGGTGCCAGCAAACCTCAGAAACAGCTGACCGATCACTTGACCAGTCACACACAAACAGAAAATGCTAACAAAATTCCACAACTCTGGCAGCGTCTGCAGGGAGAGAGACAGAGTTAACCTTTCCAGTCTGATTTTTAAAAAAGGGGAAATGTTTGGATATTGTACTGGGAGGGATTGCAACAGTAAGAGTCTCACAACACCAGGTTAAAGTCCAACAGGTTTATTGGATGTACAGAGAGTAGTCAAGAGTAGCACAGTAGTTAGCACTGCTGCCTCCCAGTGCCAGGGACCCGGGGTTCAATTCCCACCACGGGTCACTGTCTGTGTGGAGTTTGCACATTCTCCCTGTGTCTGCGTGGGTTTGCTCCAGTTTCCTCTCACAGTCCAAAAAATGTGCTGGTTAGGTGCCATGCTAAATTCTCCTGGAGCGTGGTGACTAGGTGAATTTCACAGTAACATCATTGCAGTGTTAATATAGTACCGATTTGATTTATTATTGTCACATGTATTAACGTATGGTGAAAACGTATTGTTTCACACATGCTACATAGACAAAGCATACGTTCATAGAGAAGGAAAGGAGAGAGTGTAGAACGTAGTAATAACTCGGGTGTAGAGAAAGATCAACTTAACGTGAGGTAGGGTCCATTCAAAAGTCTGACGGCAGCAGGGAAGAAGCTGTTCCTGAGTCCGTTGGTACATAACCTCAGATAGGTGCATTGACCCGAACAGGCATCGGAGTGTAGCAACGAGGGGAATTTCACAGTAGCTTCACTGCGGTGTTAATGTGAGTCCTACTTATAAGATAAACTTTAAACTCAGACTTTTGTATCTTTTTCCTGAAGGAAGAAGGTGGATGAGAGAATGTCTGGGGTTCTTGGGGTCTTTAATTATGCTGGTTGCTTTCCTGAGGCAGCGGGAAGTGTAGACAAGAGTGAATGGTGGTTTGTGTGATGGATGGGGCTTCATCCACAGCTCTTTGTAGTTTCTTGCAGTTTTGGGCAGAGCAGGAGCCCATACCAAGCTGCGATACAACCAGAAAGAATGCTTTCTATGGGGCATCTATAAAAGTTAAAATTTTTTTTCAAGTTTATTTATTCATGTCACTGCAATGAAGTTATTGTGAAAATCCCCTAGTGGCCACACTCCAGCACCTGTGTGGGTACACTGAGGGAGAACTTAGGTTGGCCAATGCACCCTAATCAGTGTGTCTTTTCAACTGTGGGAAGAAACTGGAGCACCCGGAGGAAATCCTCGCAGACAATGTGTAGATTCCACCCAGACGGTGACCCAAGCTGGGAATCCAGCCTGATTCCCTGATCTGTTAGGCACCATTTTGCCACCTGCCACCAATGGTAAGAATCATAGCTGACATGCCAAATTTTCTTAGTCTTCTGAGGGAGTAGAGGCGTTGGTGGGTCTTTCTTAACTATAGTGTCAGCACTGGGGGGGGGGGTCCAGGACAGGTTGTTGGTGATCTGAACACCTAAAAACTTTAAGCTCTCGACCTTTTCTTCTTTGTCTCCATTAATGTAGACAGGGGCATGTTCTCCTTTAGCATCCCTGAAGTCGATGACAATCTCTTTTGTTTTGTTGACGTTGAGGGAGAGATTATTGTTGCTGTACCAGTTCACCAGATTCTCGATCTCATTCCTGTGCTCTGTCTCGTTATTGTTTGACCCACTGCGGTGGTGTGATCAGGAGTCATTACCTATCCTTACTGATGGATCCTCTAAACAAATCATGTCTTGTTGCCCTCCCCCACTCCCCCCCACCCCCCCCCATTCTTTCTGGCACTTTCTGCTCCTTTGAACTTTGTCGCAGCATCTCCTTTAACATTCTGATTCACTCTTACCTGCCCAGCTATTACCAATTTTCTCAATGGGCTGTTGTCATTGCTTCCCTCACTCAGTATTCATACAAAACAATATCTTATTCTTGGGCATTTCCCCCTCCAGCACAAGCCTTTCCTTTATCTCTGAGCTCACTGTTCCATGAATCTCACTCTGCAAAACAAACTTGCTGACAGGTTTCCACAGCCACCCTTACACCATCTCACACGACCTCTTGCTGTGCCCAGTGAAGATACCTCATACTGAGAACTTTACAAAAGGTCTCTGGGTTCATCTTTGTGTCCGAGGTTGTCTTTTATTTAACATGGGCTTTGATGAATTGTTAAGATGGTTGTCAAGGGTCAGATGGTCTTTGCAACTTCAATATAGACTATGTGAAATATCTGGATAGATAGTTATAGAGGTTTACAGCATGGAAACAGGCCCTTCAGCCCAACTTGTCCATACCGCCCCTTTTTTTTAAACCTCTAACTAATCCCAGTTGCCCACGTTTTGCCCATATCTGTCTCTACCCATCGTACCCATGTAACTGTCTAAATACTTTTTCAAAGATAAAATTGTACCCGCCTCTACTACTACTGCAGCTTGTTCCAGACACTCACCACGCTCACCATGAAAAAATTGCCCCTCTGGATCCTTCTGTATCTCTCCCCTCTCACCTTAAACCTGTGCCCTCTAGTTTTAGACTCCCCTACCTTTGGGAAAAGATATTGACTATCTAGCTGATCTGTGCCCCTCATTATTTTATAGACCTCTATAAGATCACCCCTCTACACTCCTCGGAAAAAACTCCCAGTCTATCCAGCCTCTCCTTATAACTCAAACCATCAAGTCCCGGTAGCATCCTAGTAAATCTTTTCTGCACTCTTTCTAGTTTAATAATATCCGTTCTATAATAGGATGACCAGAAGTTCCCAATTACATCGCCTGGGTGGCGACTCTCCTTAAATTGGACAGAATGAGACGGATATTAAGGTAAAAACAAAATACAGCAGATGGGGAATGTGAGGTGGACACTACCTGTGGAATTCACACTTGCTCTTGTTAAGAGATTTACCCAAAATGCAAGTCCAGAATCCCCGTGTTGGAACCATGACGCGATGCAAAAACCAATTCATCTGGTGTAAATGTGAACACCTAATCCATTATCTCCCTTACAGGCCAGCCCTTAGTCATTCTGGAAGGCGATGGCCTAGTGGTATTATCGCTAGATGATCAACCCAGAAACTCATGTTCTGGGGATCTGGGATCGAATCCCGCCACGGCAGATAGAGAAATCTGAATTGAAAAAACAGATCTGGAATTAAGAATCCACTGCCTGTTGTCAATTGTCAGGAAAAAACAAACTGGTTCACAAATGTCCTTTAAGGAAGGAAATCTGTTGCCTTTTCAGAGAATGAAGAAAATTACAGCACAGGAACAGGCCCTTCAGCCCCCCCAAGCCTGTGCTGACCATGATGTCCGACTGAAGTAAAACCCCTTACCCATCCGGGGACCAGACCCCTGCATTCCCATCCTATTCGTGTATTTGTCAAGAGACTCCTTAAAAGTCACTACCATATCCACTTCCACTACCTCCTCTGGCAGTGAGCTCCAGGCACCCATCACAGTGTGTGTAAAAAAATCTGCCTCGTACATCTCCTTTAAACCCTGCCCCTCGCACCTTAAACTGTGCTCCTGAATCTGTGGATCAGACTGGGATCACTGTGAGTCAGACTGGGATCACTGTGAGTCAGACTGGGATCACTGTGAATCAGACCGGGATCACTGTAAATCAGACCGGGATCACTGTAAATCAGACTAGGATCGCTGTGAATCAGACCGGGATCACTGTAAATCAGACTGGGATCACTGTGAGTCAGACTGGGATCACTGTGAGTCAGACTGGGATCGCTGTGAATCAGACCGGGATCACTGTAAATCAGACTGGGATCGCTGTGAATCAGACTGGGATTGCTGTGAATCAGACTCGGATCACTGTAAATCAGACTGGGATCGCTGTGAATCAAACTGGGATCACTGTGAATCAAACTGGGATCACTGTGAATCAAACTGGGATCACTGTGAATCAGACTGGGATCACTGTGAATCAGACCGGGATCACTGTAAATCAGACTGGGATCACTGTGAATCAGACTAGGATCGCTGTGAATCAGACCAGGATCACTGTAAATCAGACTAGGATCGCTGTGAATCAGACCGGGATCACTGTAAATCAGACTGGGATCGCTGTGAATCAGACCAGGATCACTGTAAATCAGACTGGGATCACTGTGAATCTAACTGGGATCACTGTAAATCAGACTGGGATCACTGTAAATCAGACTGGGATCACTGTGAATCAAACTGGGATCACTGTGAATCAGATCAGGATCACTGTAAATCAGACTGAGATCACTGTAAATCAGATCGGGATCGCTGTGAATCAAACCGGGATCACTGTGAGTCAGACTGGGATCACTGTGAATCAGATCGGGATCACTGTGAATCAGACTGGGATCACTGTGAATCAGATCAGGATCACTGTGAATCAGACTGGGATCACTGTGAATCAGATCGGGATCGCTGTGAATCAGATCGGGATCACTGTGAATCAGACCAGGATCACTGTGAATCAGATCGGGATCACTGTGAATCAGACTGGGATCGCTGTGAATCAGACCGGGATCGCTGTGAATCAGACCGGGATCACTGTGAATCAGACTGGGATCGCTGTGAATCAGACTGGGATCACTGTAAATCAGCCGGGATCGCTGTGAATCAAACTGGGATCGCTGTGAATCTAACTGGGATCACTGTAAATCAGACTGGGATCACTGTGAATCAAACTGGGATCACTGTGAGTCAGACTGGGATCACTGTGAATCAGATCGGGATCACTGTGAATCAGATCAGGATCACTGTGAATCAGATCGGATCACTGTGAATCAAACCGGGATCGCTGTGAATCAGACTGGGATCACTGTGAATCAGATCGGGATCACTGTGAGTCAGACTGGAATCGCTGTGAATCAGACCGGGATCACTGTAAATCACATTGGGATCGCTGTGAATCAAACTGGGATCGCTGTGAATCAGATCGGGATCACTGTGAATCAGATTGGGATCACTGTGAATCAGACTGTGATCACTGTGAATCAGATCGGGATCACTGTGAATCAGATCGGGATCACTGTGAATCAGACTGGGATCACTGTGAATCAGACTGGGATCACTGTGAATCAAACTGGGATCACTGTGAATCAGACTGGGATCGCTGTGAATCAGACTGGGATCGCTGTGAATCAGATCAGGATCACTGTGAATCACATCGGGATCACTGTGAATCAGACTGGGATCACTGTGAATCAGATCGGGATCGCTGTGAATCAGATCGGGATCACTGTGAATCAGACCAGGATCACTGTGAATCAGATCGGGATCACTGTGAATCAGACTGGGATCGCTGTGAATCAGATCGGGATCACTGTGAATCAGACCGGGATCACTGTGAATCAGACGGGATCGCTTGATCAAACTGGGATCACTGTGAATCAGACTGGGATCGCTATTAATCAGACTGGGATCGCTGTGAATCAGATCAGGATCACTGTGAATCACATCGGATCACTGTGAATCAGACTGTGATCACTGTGAATCAGACCGGGATCACTGTGAATCAGATCGGGATCACTGTGAATCAGACCGGGATCACTGTGAATCAGACTGGGATCACTGTGAATCAAACTGGGATCACTGTGAATCAGACTGGGATCGCTATTAATCAGACTGGGATCGCTGTGAATCAGATCAGGATCACTGTGAATCACATCGGGATCACTGTGAATCAGACTGGGATCACTGTGAATCAGATCGGGATCGCTGTGAATCAGATCGGGATCACTGTGAATCAGACCAGGATCACTGTGAATCAGATCGGGATCACTGTGAATCAGACTGGGATCGCTGTGAATCAGACCGGGATCGCTGTGAATCAGACCGGGATCACTGTGAATCAGACTGGGATCGCTGTGAATCAGACTGGGATCGCTGTGAATCAGACTGGGATCACTGTGAATCAGACCGGGATCACTGTGAATCAGACTGGGATCGCTGTGAATCAGACCGGGATCACTGTGAATCAGACTGGGATCGCTGTGAATCAGACTGGGATCACTGTGAATCAGACTGGGATCGCTGTGAATCAGACTGGGATCGCTGTGAATCAGACTGGGATCACTGTGAATCAGACCGGAGTCGCTCTGAATCTGTTAGTTTCCACATGTACACAGCTTGTATCTACCTCCACGTCCATTCCTGTGTTTGCTGACTCTCATTACCTGCATGGTGCCTGGGTGATCGCAGTATCTGTAACTTCCTTGACCACGGAGCGGGCAGTGAGTGACTGCAGGCACCACAAGGACCCACCCCCAGAGCAGTGCTCTCCCCACTGGGGTTTATCAGTGTACCTATCGTCTGACCCCATGTCCCGAATGCCCTCTTGTCCCACAGTAACTGCCCATCGTCACCTGTGACCTGAGACAGCCTCCAGCATGAGCCCCTGTCAGCAGGAGATCTTCATGGTCACTTCTTTGAGATGTTAATGTCAGCTCATTTGCGACACTAAGAAATAAACTTAACAAAACTTTAAACAGTTGCCGAGTGGAATCTGGTGCTGCATTCTTTCAAATCACCAGAGGGTGGCAGCAGAGGCCAGCACTGGGAACTGCACTGTGAACGGATTCGATTCCCGGCTCGGAGTCACTGTCTGCGCGGAGTCCGCACGTTCTCCCCGTGTCTGCGCGGGTTTCCTCCCGGTGCTCCGGTTTCCTCCCACAGTCCAAAAGATGTGCAGGTTTAGGCTGACTAGCCACGCTAAGTTGTTCCTCAGTGTCAGGGGGATTAGCAGGGTAAATATACCCAAGTGTTGGCCCTGTTTGGATTGTGGTCAGCACAGACTCGATGGGCCAAATGGCCTCTTTCTGTACTGCAGGGATTCTACGAATGTTACACAAGTTACAGGCACCCCGGCTGTGATTTTCTAGCTGTGTGTTGGGAGCAGTGATGTTGCAAACTGTAGTGTGGAGTGTGGGGAGCTGAAGGCTCACAATGAGGAGTTCAGTGTGTTCAGTGCTGACCTGAATCTCCATTACAATCCTCTCAGCTCCCTCACTGTAACCTTAACCCTGATTCCAAATACCTCGTTTGCTGTTTCCTCTCTGTTCCCTTTCATCGAACATAGAACATTACACCAGCCATTCTCCAACCCTCATTCCCTGATTCCTATTTCCCTCTCTTTCCTCTTCTCTACTCTGGGATTTTCCTCACTTTTCCACACTTGCTATTTAGTTGATAAACCCTCTCTACGTCCCTAATTACGTGGTTTACAAGGTCCCAGCATGCTTCAGGTAATGACTATCCCAATGCACAGCCCCCACTTTCCCCAGAGCTGATGCCAGGGTCCCTCAGACTGACACTCACTTCCCTGAACCAGTCTTTGAGCCGCATATTCCTCTCTCTATTTTGCCAATCTGCATGTGGCTCAGATAATAATCCACAGATCATAACCTCGGACCTCCTGTAGTTTCATTCTGTGACCAATAGCCAGCTGAAATGGTGACATGAACAAACCCATCTTCATTTGTGAATTTGTGGAAGGGCTCATTAATAAACTGTGGCCCATTACCGTACAGTACAATGTCCAGGATCATATGTACAGTATAATTCCCTTGAGGAGCTTGGAGTTCCTGCTGTGAAACTGTTTGATTGTGATTCCTCAGATACTGAAGCAGTCTGTGTCTAAACGCAGCAGACCCGGACAGTATCCAGACTTGGGCTAATGAATGACCGATAACATTCACACCACAGGGTGTCCTGAAATGACCATCACCGACAAGAGGGAATCTAACCATCACTTTATAATTGTTCAATAGCATTTCCATTCCCGAATCTTTCATTTGATTTATTATTGTCGCATATATTAATATACAGTGAAAAATATTGTTTCTTGCATGCTATACAGACAAAGCATATAGAGAACAGAAGGAGAGAGTGCAGATTGTAGTGTTACAGTCATAGATGGGAATGGAGAAAGGTCAACTTAATGCAGGATAGGTCCATTCAACAGTCTGACAGCAGAAGGGAAGAAGCTGTTCCTGAGTTGGTTGATATGTGACCTCTGAGTTTTGTATCTCTTTCCCGGTGAAAGAAAGTGGAAGAGAGAATGTCCATGGTGTGTGGGGTCCTTAATTATGTTGGCTGCTTTGTTGAGGCAGTGGGGAGTGTAGACAGAGTGAATGGAGGCTGGCTTACGTGATGGACTGGGTTACATCCAATCCCCAACTATTAACATCCTGGGCGGAAGGTTACTATTCACCAGAACCTGAACTGAACCAGCCATATAAATACTGTGGCTATCAGAGCAGCTCAGAGGCTAAGAATCCTGTGCTGGATTAATGCACTTTTCTCTGTTTTAGCAGATTTAGGTTTTGACGTGTTTTCTCTGATTACAAATGGAATGTTCTCACTCAATCCTCTCCAGGGAACCTCTCCTTCCCAATGAATAAACGCCTGGTTATGTTTCCAGAGTTCTGTTTGCCTCTCAATCTGCATTCCTTTCACTGATTGTTAAATCCTCTCTCACGTGTGAAAAACCTGATAATGCTTCACCCTCGGACCATGTCGATGATCCTGTCACGAGTGAGTTTATCCTTTTAACATTCCATGATTGCAGTTCCCTGCTGCCTGGATGGATCATTGATGAATGAATCCATGTTTTTGCCTGGTCTTTGCTTTATTCTATTAACTTTAGCCCTCTGTTAGATTCCAATAGAGACTTAAATAAGAGTTGAAATCTTTCAAGATGTCTTCATAAGAAGTTGGACTCTTTCTATCAATCATCAGCAATAGATCCCACTGTATAAAGTAGTGTACTGACCTTTCTAATCTTTTTGTGTAATTCTGAAACTTGTGAATCTTTTTCTCCAGTTCTGGACTTGTTGTGAGCCTTTTTTCTATTATTCACTTGTGGGACACGGGTTTCGCAGCTTGGCTAACATTTATTGCCTTAGTTACCCAAGGGCAGTTGAGAGACAAACGCATTGCTGTGGGTCTGGAGTCGCATGTAGGCCAGACTGGGTAAGGATGGCAGATTTCCTTCCCTAAAGGACTTTACTTTATTTATTAATGTCAGAAGTGAGCTTACATTAACACTGCGATGAAGTTAATGTGAAAATCCCCTAGTTGCCACACTCCGGTGCCTCTTTGGGTACACTGAGGGAGAATTTAGCATGGACAATGCACCTAACCAGCTCGTCTTTCAGATTGTGGGAGGAAACCGGAGCACCCGGAGGAAACCCACGCAGACACAGTGAGAATGTGCAAACTCTGCACAGACAGTGACCCAAACTATGAACCGAAATCGAGCCCTTGGCACTGTGAGGCAGCAGTGCTAACCACTGTGCCACCATTGGGTTTTTCAGATAATTGACAATGGTTTCATGGTCTTTAGTAAATTCTTAATTCCAGGTTTTTTTTGCATGGAATTCAAATTCTACCATCTGCCGTAGCGGGTTTCGAACCAGGTCCCCATTAGCTGAGTTTAAGAGTGTAGCAATAATACCATGAGACCATCACTTCCCCACTGCATTGTAAAATTCTGGATTGTGCAAAGTATAGAATCCCTACAGTACAGAAGGAGACCATTCAGCCCATTAAGCCTACACCAACAACAATCCTACCCAGGTCCTATTCCCATAATCCAACACATTTACCCCATTAATCCGTCTAACCTACGTACCCTGGGACACAAAGGGGCAATTTAGCACAGTCAATGTACCTAACCCACACATCTTTGGACTCTGGGAGGAAACCGGAGCACCTGGAGAAAACCCAAGCAGATACGGGGAGAATGTGCAAACTCTGCACAGACAGTGACCCAAGCTGGGAATCGAACCCGGGACCTTGGAGCTGTGAGGTAGCAGTGCTAACCACTGTGCCACCGTGCTGCCCACAGGAATAGAAGCTATTGAAAGAATGAGCAAATGTTTCTCTGTAACTGATCTTTGTGCTGTTAATATGGAGAATTTGGCTCAAGTGGGAGCGATGTCATCTCAATGTTCCAATCCTCTCCTGGTCTTGACATCTGCAATATTAGTGTCTCACTCACTTAATTGGTTGCTGTAATCTCTCTCATTGCATCTGTAACTGGTACACGTCAATGTAACAACCCATGCGAACACTGAGACCCAAAGCATCATTCCTACAATTTCCAATAAATCTCACAAATTGCAGTCGTGCCGATGAAAATAGTCGGTGTGAAAGAAATCCTGATTTGTGATGGAGAGGACAGGGAGTTTAATGATTATATCCTGTGATGTGAATTACATCAAACTACACAGTGGACACACAAACACATTGCAGGATCACATTACAGGGGGAAAGGCAACCTGGTAAAGGTGTCCCCAAGCAGTTTGCCTGTAACCTGAGGTCCAAACTCTTCCCAGTCAATGTTCCCTGGAATCTTTTTCTTCACAATTTACTTTCCTATCTATCTTTGTGTCATCAGTAAATTTAACAACGTCACTACCAGCCCCATCGTCTCAGTCATTTATATAAATGGTAGAAGTTGGGGTTCCTGTCACATGTTTTGCCAACCTAAAAACAGACCCATTTACACCGAACCTCTGTTAGCCAGTCAATCTTCAATGCATGACATTATCCTGCTCCCTACACCATGAGATTTTATTTTCCAAAATAGCCTTATTTTTATTCATCTGTAGGACATGGGTGTCGCTGGTTGACCAGCATTTATTGCCCGTCCCATTTGCCTGAGGGCAGTTGAGAGTCAACCACATTGCTGTGGCTCTGGAGTCACATGTAGGCCAGACCAGGTAAGGCTGGCAGATTTCCTTCCCTAACGGACATTAGTGAACCAGATTTCTGACAATTGACAATGGTATCATCAATAGATTCTTAATTCCAGATTTTTGTTATTGAATTCAAATTCCATCATCTGCCGTGATGAGATTTGAACCCGGGTCCCTAGAACATTGGCTGATAGTCTGGTGACCACACCACTAGGCCATCATCTCCCCTTTGACGTGGCACTTTATCAAATACTCTCTGGAAATCTCAGTACAGTACATCTACCAGTTACCCTTTATCCACAGAATTTGTAACACCTTCAAAGAACTCCAGTAAATTATTTAAACAAGATTTCTCTTTCACAAAACCATGTTGACTCTGCCTGATTGCTTTGACTTTTTCCAAGTGCTTTGCTGTAATTTATAAGAACATAAGAACCAGGAGCAGGAGTCGGCCATCCGGCCCCTCGAGCCTGCTCCACCATTCAATACGATCTGATAGTGGACTCAGCTCCCCTTACCCACCCACTCACCATAACCCTTAATTTCTTTACTGTTCAAAAACATTTATCTATCCTTGCCTTAAAAACATTCAATGAGGGAGCCTCAACTGCTTCACTGGGCAGGGAATTCCACAGATTCACAACCCTTTGTGTGAAGAAGTTCCTCCACAACTCAGTCCTAAATCTGCGCCCCCTTATTTTGATGCCATGCCCCCTAGTTCTAGTTTCACTCACCAGTGGAAACAACTTCCCTGATTCTATCTTATCGATTCCCTTCATAATCTTATATGTTTCTATAAGATCTCCCCTCATTATTCTGAATTCCAATGAGTATAACCCCAGTCTACTCAGCCTCTCCTCATAAGCCAACCCTCTCAACTCCAGAATCAACCTAGTGAATCTCCTCTCCACCCCCTCCACTGCCAGTATATCCTTTCTCAGGTAAGGAGACCAAATCTGTACACAGTAATTCCAGGTGTGGCCTCACCAGCACCTTATACAGCTGTAACATAACCTCACTGTTTTTAAACTCCATCCCTCTAACAATGAAGGACAAAATTCCATTTGCTTCTTAATTACCTGTTGCATCTGCAAACCAACTCCTTGTGACTCCTGCACAAGGACACCAGATCCCTCTGCACAGCAGCATGCTGCAATTTTTTAACCATTTAAATAATAGCCCATTTTGCTGTTATTCTTACCAAAATGGATAACCTCACATTTATCAATGTTGTATTCCATGTACCAGACCCTCGCCCACTCACTTAGACTGTCTATGTCCCTTTGCAGACTTTCAGAGTGCCCTGCACACTTTGTTCTTCCACCCATCTTAGTGTCACGTGCAAATCTTGACACACTACACTTAGTCTCCAACTCCAAGTCATTGATGTAAATCTCTGGGGATTGAGGCGTACAAAGTTTATGAGGGATAAAATTTATGAGGGATATAAGGAACAACTGGTCCCCTTGGCTAAAGAGTCAATCACTAGGGGGCATAGGGGAAGGGAGAATTTTTTTCACTGAGGGTTTTTGATTGGATTTATTATTGTCATATGTATTAGTATACAGTGAGCAGAATGCTTTTGTGCACTGTACAGGCAATGCATAACGTTCATAGAGAAGGAAAGGAGACAGTGCACAATGTCGTGTTACAGTCATAGCTAGGGTGTAGAGAAAGATCAACTTAACGCAAGGTAGGTCCATTCAAAAGTCTGACAGCAGCAGGAAAGAAGCTGTTCTTGAATCGGTTGGGATGTGACCTCAGACTTTTGTATCTTTTTCCCGATGGAAGAAGGTGGAAGAGAGAATGTCCGGAATCTGGAATGTGCTGCCGGGGAAGGTCATGGAGACTGGAAAACTTACAATGTTTGAAAAATATTTGGATGAACACTTGAAATATCATAACATTCACGGATAAGGGGTAGGAAAATAGAATTTAGTTGATTGTTGGCGCAGACTCGATGGGCCGAAGGGCCTTTTTTGCACCATGTGACTTTATGACTCTGGTGATCATGAACCAGTGGATTACTGTAAACCCATTGTACTCGTTAATGTCCTTTAGTTTCACACGGATGGCTGGCACTGTAAATTTCTGGAAAATTCCGATGTGGATTGTATTGGAGACCTGTCATGTAAAATTTCACACCTAACACAATGCCAAAACCCTCTTCAAACAGTGACCTGTGATTCAAAACATAGAACAGAAACATAGAAAAACTACAGCACAATACAGGCCCTTCGGCCCACAAAGTTGCATTGAACATGTCTCTACCTTAGAGATTACTAGGCTTATCTATAACCTTCTATCTTACTAAGTTCCATGTACTTATCTAAAAGTCTCTTAAGAGACCCTATCGAATGGTGTACGGTGTACTGGCCTTCATTAATTGAGGGATTGAGTTTAGGAGTCGGGAGGTAATGCTGCAACTTTATAAGACCCTTGTCAGATCCCACTTGGAGTATTGTGCGCAGTTCTGGCCGCCTCACTATAGGAAGGATGTGGAAGCTATTGAGAGGATGCAGAGGAGATTTACAAGGATGTTGCCTGGATTGGGGGGCATGCCTTATGAAGATAGGTTGAGAGAGCTGGGACTCTTCTCCCTGGAGAGACGAAGGTTGAGAGGCGACCTGTTGGAGGTTTATAAGATGTTGAGAGGTATAGATAGGGTGGATTCTCGGAGGCTATTTCCCAGGGCTGAAATGGTCACTACGAGAGGACACAGGTTTAAGTTGCTGGGGGGCAGGTACAGAGGAGATGTTAGAGGTAAGTTTTTCACTCAGAGGGTGGTGAGTGAATGGAATTGGTTGCCGTCGGTGGTGGTAGAGGCGAACTCGCTGGGGTCATTTAAAAGACTTCTGGATGAGTATATGGGATTTAATGGGATTGAGAGTTATAGATAGGCCTGGTAGGTAGGGATATAATTGGTGCAACTCGTGGGCCGAAGAGCCTGTTGTGCTGTAGTGTTCCATGTTCTATGAATCCGCCTCTATCATCATCGGATGCCCGCAGCCGATTCCACACACCCTTCTGAGTGAAAAACTTACCCCTGACATCTCCTCTGTATCTACTGCCCAGCACCTTAAACCTGTGTCCTCTCGTAGTGACCATTTCAGCCCTGGGAAAAAGCCTCCAAGAATCCACCCAATCAATACCTCAACATCTTATAAGCCTCTATCAGGTCATTCCTCATCCTTCGTCTCTCCCAGGGAGAAAAGACCAAGCTCTCTCAACCTATCCTCATTAGGCATGCCCCCAATCCAGGCAGCATCCTTGTAAATCTCCTCTGCACCTTCTCAATAGCTTCCACATCCTTCCTATAGTGAGTCAACCAGAACTGAGGACATTACTCTAAGTGGGGTCTGATTAGGGTCCTATATAGCTGCAAAATTATCTCTCAAATGGTTTGATTTGATTTATTATTGTCACATGTATTAACATACAGTGAAAAGTATTGTTTTTTGCATGCAATACAAAGCATACCATTCATAGAGAAAGAAAGTTAAAGTTTAAGTTTACTTATTGGTCACAAATAAGGCTTATGTTAACAGTGCAATGAAGTTATTGTGAAAATCCCCTAGTTGCCACACTCTGCCACCTGCGCGGGTGCACTGAGGGAGAATTTAGCACATCCAATGCACCTAACCAGCATTTGCATCTGTGTGTTTGTCACATCTGTTATTATTTGGACTGTGGGAGGAAACCAGAGCACCTGGAGGAAACCCACACAGACACGGGGAGAATGTGCAGACTTCACACAGACAGTGACCCAAGCTGGAAATCAAATCTGGGTCCCTGATGCCATAAAACAGCAGTGTTGACCACTGTGCTACCGGAAAGGAGAGAGTACAGAATGCAGTATTACAGTCATAGCCAGGGTGTAGAGAAAGGTCAACTTAATGCAAGGTAGGTTCATTTAAAAATCTGACACTAGCAGGAAAGAAGCTGTTCGAGTCGGTTGGTACGTGACCTCAGACTTTTGCATCTTTTTCCCAAAAGGAGAAGATGAAAGAGAGACTGCATGGGGTTCTTAGTTATGCTGGCTGCTTTGCCGAGGCAGTGGGGAGTGAAGATGGAGTCAGTGGGTGGGAGGTTGGTTTGCGGATGGATTTGGAAAGAAAGCAGGAAAAATGCGTATGCTGGATTTTAATCCCCTGTGTTGAAATTGCCCTCACGGCCACTGGTCACCCCAAACCAACCCCCGTTAAGTTATATCTCAGTCAATGTCGAAAGGTTTCTGAGATGTGAGCAAAATAGATGTTGGATGTAAGACAGGCTTATTTACCCTTCTAGGAATACACAAAGAGATGAGGTTAAAATTGGCTCAGAAAACCAGAAGGAAAAACAAACGCCAGAAGGAACACATGCCCTCTAAGTCACCTGTACAGAGATAAGGCAGGGATCTCTCTCTCTCTCTGGGTGTCTATTTCAAACAGATTGTAAGATTGAACAAAAGCATCTCCAGATTTCTACTGAAATCACCTAACCTAACATCTGCAAAGCTTCACAAGTTATACCTCGCGAATAAGCCAAGGATTTAAGCATACATTCTTTTACCACTTTTCTGAACTTGTATCTTTCTCATTTATGATTTGCATCTGTGTGTTTGTCACACCTGTTATTATTTTTCATCGAATTACGAATCATAGAATCTGTACAGTCCATCGAGTCTGCACCGACCACAATCCCACTTTGGTACTATCTCCATAACCCCGCAGGTTTAACTCATTAATCCCTGTAATTAACACATCCCACGACATTAAGGGACAATTTAGCACAGCCAACACACCTAACCCGCACATCTTTGGACTGTGGGAGAGAACAGGAGCACCCGGAGGAAACCCATGCAGACATGGGGAGAATGTGTAAACTATACACAGACAGTGACCGAAGCCGGGAATTGAATCTGGATCCTGGGAGCTGGAAGGCAGCAGCATTAACCACTGTGTTACTGTGCTACCCTGAGCAGCAATGACAGGGTCACCCAGTTTCACTGATCTGGTTTATTGTTTCCCATGTATTAGTATACAGTAAAAAGTATTGTTTCTTGCGCGCTATACAGACAAAGCATACTGTTCATAGAAAAGGTAAGGAGAGAGTACAGAATGTAATGTTACAGTCATAGCTAGGGTACAGAGAAAGATCAAAAGTCTGACAGCAGCAGGGAAGAAGCTGTTCTTGAGTTGGTTGGTACGTGACCTCAGACTTCTGTATCTTTTTCCCGAAGGAAAAGGTGGAAGAGAGAATACCCGGGATGCGTGGGGTCCTTAATTCTACTGGCTGCTTTCCCAAGGCAATGGGAAGTATAGACAGAGTCGGGAGGCTGGTTTGTGTGATGGACTGGGCTACATTTGTCGTTCCTTGTGGTCTTGGGTAGAGCAGGAGCCTATGCCGATCTGTGAGACAACCAGAAAGAATTTCTATGGTGCATCTGTAAACGTTGCTTAGAGTCAGAACGGATGCTACCGGGACTTGATGGTTTGTGTTATACGGAGAGACTGCATAGTCTGGGATTTTTACCCTGAAGTGTAGGAGGCTGAGGGGTGATCTTATAGAGATCTACAAAATAATGAGGGCCATAGATAAGGTAGATAGTCAACATCTATTTCCAAAGGTAGGAGAGTCTAAAACTAGAGGGCATAGGTTTAAGGTGAGAGGGGAGAGATACAGAAGGGTCCAGAGAGGCTATTTTTTCACACAGAGGGATGGTGAGTGTCTGGAACGAGCTGCCAGAGGTAGTAATAAAGGGGGGTACAATTTTGATTTTTAGAAAGCATTTAGATAGTTGCATGGGTAAGATGGGTAAAGAGGAATATGGGCCAAATGTGTGCAATTGGGATTAGCTTAGTGGTTTAAAAAAAAGGTGTCATGGACAAGTTGGGCCGAAGGGCCTGTTTCCGTGCTGTAAATCTGACCCTTAATTTCCTTAGCCTCCTGAGAAAGCAGAGGCGTTGGTGAGCTTTCTAACTATAGCATCAGAGTGAAGGGACCAGCGCAGGTTGTCGGTGATCTGGACACCCAGAAACCTGAAGCTCTCGACCATTGGCACTTGAGAGAGTTAGGGTAAGGAACATTCCAGAAAGAAGTGGGAGAGCAGCCTGTCCTAATGCCCGGGAAGCTGTACGGTGGAAGTGAGGAGAGCGGGGGAGTGAGTTCAGGAGCAGGACTTGGAGCAGTGATCTCGAGAATCTGCAGACAGCCAAGCTCCGGAACAGTTCAAACTAGAAACAGATCGATTCCCGGGATGGCGGGGCGCTGGGGAAAAGGAGGGGGCTCAGATGATTTTCATCCTGTTTTATAAACCAGCCGGAACGCAATCTGTAACTCACTGCTGACCACACGTTGCTCCGTGTGCTGAGGATCTATCGGGGAACTGTGGGTTACACGTGTTTGAGTTCAAAACCCAGAGATGGATAAACAGCTTCATTAGATGATTGTCGTTGACTGTCAGACTTTGTTCCATTTGATGATTTCCAGCCTCTTGCCTGAAGCGAACTGGTGTTCTCAGTGTGAACAATTTATTCAGACGCTGAACTCAGATGACAAGTTAATGGCAGATTCTGGGGTCATTGCCAGGTCCATTTTAAATATGCATAGAGCACATTGCAGCAGAGTAAATGAACAGCATTAGATCACTATAATAACTTGCTGAGCTCAACGGCAGTACCCCTTTCTTAGCTAATGTTCCTCAATCCCCCATGAATCAGACCCTCCAAACTCCTGACCCTCATCTTAAATGTTTCATAAAACATCTTGTACCAGGGGTTCAGAGCTGTAAGTGTTGGAAACACTTCAACTGATGATTCAGCCACTCCAGCCTCTCACACAGGGACAGGACGAGGCCATTCAGCCCCTCCAGCCTCTCACACAGGGACAGGACGAGGCCATTCAGCCCCTCCAGCCTCTCACACAGGGACAGGACGAGGCCATTCAGCCCCACCAGCCTCTCACACAAGGAGAGGAGGAGGCCATTCAGCCCCTCCAGCCTCTCACACAACGACAGGAGGAGGCCATTCAGCCAATCCAGCCTCTCACACAGGGACAGACGAGCCATTCAGCCCCTCCAGCCTCTCACACAGGGGAGGACGAGGCCATTCAGCCCCTCCAGCCTCTCACACAAGGAGAGGAGGAGCCATTCAGCCCCTCCAGCCTCTCACACAACGACAGGAGGAGGCCATTCAGCCCCTCCAGCCTCTCACACAGGACAGGACGAGGCCATTCAGCCCCTCCAGCCTCTCACACAGGGACAGGACGAGGCCATTCAGCCCCTCCAGCCTCTCACACAGGGACAGGAGAGGCCATTCAGCCCCTCCAGCCTCTCACACAAGGACAGGAGGAGGCCATTCAGCCCCTCCAGCCTCTCACACAGGGACAGGAGGAGGCCATTCAGCCCCTCCAGCCTCTCACACAAGGACAAGAGGAGGCCATTCAGCCCCTCCAGCCTCTCACACAGGGACAGGACGAGGCCATTCAGCCCCTCCAGCCTCTCACACAACGACAGGAGGAGGCCATTCAGCCCCTCCAGCCTCTCACACAGGGACAGGACGAGGCCATTCAGCCCCTCCAGCCTCTCACACAGGGACAGGACGAGGCCATTCAGCCCCTCCAGCCTCTCACACAAGGAGAGGAGGAGGCCATTCAGCCCCTCCAGCCTCTCACACAACGACAGGAGGAGGCCATTCAGCCAATCCAGCCTCTCACACAACGACAGGAGGAGGCCATTCAGCCCCTCCAGCCTCTCACACAGGGACAGGACGAGGCCATTCAGCCCCTCCAGCCTCTCACACAGGGACAGGAGGAGGCCATTCAGCCCCTCCAGCCTCTCACACAAGGAGAGGAGAAGGCCATTCAGCCCCTCCAGCCTCTCACACAGGGACAGGAGGAGGCCATTCAGCCCCTCCAGCCTCTCACACAAGGACAAGAGGAGGCCATTCAGCCCCTCCAGCCTCTCACACAGGGACAGGACGAGGCCATTCAGCCCCTCTAGCCTCTCACACAGGGACAGGAGGAGGCCATTCAGCCCCTCCAGCCTCTCACACAACGACAGGAGGAGGCCATTCAGCCCCTCCAGCCTCTCACACAGGGACAGGAGGAGGCCATTCAGCCCCTGTATAGTATGTAGCACTATCTGAAGTTGATTGCTGTCAGTTTTGAACTCTCTGGTTGACCTTCAGCCTGGACACCTTTCCAGGGACAGTGTTTGAGATTTCCACTCTCCTTTGTGTGAGGAACTGCTTCCTGACTCCCCCCGCCCCCCCCACAAACACCCTCACTCCAATTTGAATATTTCCCTCCTCCCCTCCTTCCCCAACCCCAGGAAATAGTTTCTCTTCATCTGCCCTACCAAATCCTTTAATCAACTTAAACACCTCAAATTAGATCATCCTTTAATCCTCCAGCCTTGAGGGAATACATACCTTGACAGTGAAACCTGTCCTCGTAATTTAACCCTTTTAGCCCCAGAAACACTCTGTGAATGTGCACATTTGTCTCTCCAAGAGCAATATAATCCTTCCTGGGGGTGTGGAGCCCAGAACACACCCACTCCAGCTGGGCTCTGACCATGTGGTCGGCCCAACATCGAAGGCCGAAGGGCCTGTTCTGCACTGTAATGTTCTATGTTCTATGTCTCTGTAAAGTAGAAACTAAACCTCAAGCCCTTTATCGATAGATACTCAGAGACAAAAGGTTTACAAGACAGAGAAAGGGGTTCGAGACTAATGGAAAAACTCCGCCACGGAGTTGATGGAACACTCCCCACTTGCCTGGATGGGTGCAGTTCCAACAACACTCAAGAAGCTCAACACCATGCAGGACAAAGCTTGATTGGAACCACATCTACAACATTCACTCCCCCCCTCCACCGACACTCAGTAGCAGCAGTGTGTACCATCTACAAGATGCACTGCATCAATTCACCAAAGATCCTTAGACAGCACCTTCCAAACCCACGACCACTTCTACCTAGAGGGACAAGGGCAGCAGATACAGGGAACACCTCCAAGTTCCCCTCCAAGCTACTCACCATCCTGACTTGGAAATATATTGCCATTCCTTCACTGTCGCTGGGTCAAAATCCTAGAATTTCCTCTCTAACAACATTGTGGGTCAACCCACAGCGCGTGGACTGCAGCGATTCAAGATGGCAGCTCATCACCACCTTCTCAAGGGCAATTAGGGATGGGCAATAAGTGCCATATCTCACAATTTAATTATGGTGGCTCAGTGGTTAGCACTGCTGTCTCACAGCGTCAGGGACCCAGGTTTGATTCCCGGCTCCTCTGTGTGGAGTCTGCATGTTCTCCCTGTGTCTGCGTGGGTTTCCTCTGGGTGCTCCGATCTCTTCCAACATTCTAAAACTGTGCAGATTAGGTGGATTCTTAGTATCCAAAGATGTGTTGGTTAACTGGATAAGCCATAGTAAATGTGTGGTGTTACACGGATTGTCGGGGGGGAGAAGCTGCAATTTTGTATGTATTTGACCAGCTTAGGGGTTAAAAAAGGGATAGCTCTAAACCTCTAGGATTCCATGAACAAAAAAAAAACCCAGCATAGGCTTAACTTGTCAAATGGCCTCCTTCAGATAGAGCATCTCATGGAGATTGTTAGAGGGAGAGAAGGTTTGGTCAGGTTCCTGGTACATTCATTTTAAACCTTTGAGCATGATAAGTCTGTCTCTGGAGGAGGATATGGAGGGTGGTTTGTGAGGTGGAGGATGAGGGGCAGTTTCTATTCCAGATACTATGGGACGCCATTGTTCTCAGTATCGGGATGGTCCACTAGTGTCACCAAGTGGTGGGAGGCAGGGATTGCAGGAAGATCCGAGGTGGAGGAACAAGAGGGGAGGGAGGGACAGGAGGATGCAGTGGGGAGAATGTGAAGCACAGGAGGGGACAATTGGTGGGGAAGTAAAATTGGTGGTGGTGGGGGGGGGGGGGGGGGGGGGGGGGGAGGAGAGGAGGAATCCAGAGGGAGTAGGGTGACGGTGAGAAGGGTGATGGTCTGTGAGATGATGGTGGGGTAATGTAGTGGGGTGATGGTGTCCGGAGCTGGGTTAGGGAACGGGGAGAGGGAGGGTGGGGGTCAGTGGGGGTGATGGTCAAGAAGGTGGTGGCCATTGAGCAAATCATGTTTTCTAGCAGATCGGAAACCTGTCACCTCTTGATGGCCTGTCGCAGTTTGCTCTGCGTAGCTGAGGATGTCATGGGAGTGGTGTATGATCTCTCATTTTAACTACACGATAGGGCAGAGTATAAAGAAAGAACAAATGGGGGTTTGTCAGAAAGATACAGCAATAATCACAGGGGGATTTTAATCTACAGCTAGGCTGAAAATGTCAAATGGACAAAGATAGTCAAGATGAAGAGTGAAGGGATGCGATGGGCATAGAAAATAGTTGAGGACAAAATGTTTGCTTTCATGAAGAAATTAGATATAGCTCTTGGGGCTAAAGGGATTAATGGATCTGGGAGAAAGAGGGGGATCAGGATATTGAATTCAATGATCAGCCATGATCGTAATAAACAGTGGAGCAGGCTCGAAGAGCTAAATGGCCTATTCCTGCTTCTAGTTTCTATGTTCCTATGTCCCATGTCTGCATGGATTTCCTCCGGGTTCCCTCCCACGGTCAAAAGCTGTGCAGGTTAGATGGATTGGCTGTGCTAAGTTGCCCCTTAGAGTCAGGAGGGACTAGTTAGGGTAAATGCATGGGGTTATGAGGATGGGACCTGGGTGGGTTTGTGATCAGTACAGACTTGATGGGCCAAATGGCCTCTTTTTGAACTGTGTGAGTCTATAATTCAATGGGGTTAATATTGAAACTGAAGTAAAGGCCAAGTATGAGGGAATGAAAATGGAACTAGCTAAAGTGAACTGGCAAATAGCAGGCTTTTCGATGGAATATTTCAGAATATTGCAATGAGAAAGAAAAATTTCGAGTGGACAACCCAACACCCACGTTTCACTGAAAAAGCTAAAGTGTGTATTAAACTTGAATCTAATTGCATAATTAAATAATCTAATTGCAGAAAGATGAGTGGCAGGTCAGAATATTGGAAAGAATATTAAAGAATGACAAAAAGATTGATAAGGAGGGAAGACTAAAGAGAAAGATATCTAATATTATAAATATGGATAGTAAGAGTTTCTATGGACATTTGAATGAGAAATAAGTTGACAAATTGAGTTTTGGCTCTATAAAAAAATACATCTGGGGAATTGAGCACAGAAAGCAGAGCACTGGTAGAAGATTCTGGGGAAGGTTCATTTAGGTAATAATGAAGGGCATAGCTCAGCGAGATAGTCAATATCTTTTCCCAAAGATAGAGAAGTCTAATACTAGGGGGCAGAGGTTTACGGTGAGAGGAGAGAGATGTATAAAAGTGTTTTCACACAAAGGGTGGTGAGTATCTGAAACAAGCTGCTAGAGGTAATAGTAGAGGCAGGTTTTTCTTTTAAAAAGTGTTTAGACAGTTACATGAGTAAAATGGGTATAGAGGGATATGGGCCAAACATGGGCAATTGGGACTGGCTTAGGGATAACAACTGGGTAGCATGGAGAAGTTGGGCTGAAGGGCCTGTTTCTGTGCTGTAAATCTCTGTGACTCCCTATGACTCAAAATGAACAGCTATTTTTCAGCAGTCTTTATTATAGCGGACTCAGTAACATCCCAGAGATTGCTGTAAACCAGGAAATGGAAGGGAGGGAGCAACTCAGGAAAATTCCAGTCAAATGGGAAGAGATACTGAACAATTGTTGAACCAGATAGACATGACCCAAAGCGACTAATGAGACAGTTGATGCATTGGTTTTAATTATCTAAAATTCCTTAGATTTTGGGAAAGGTTCCATTCGATTGGACAATGACATAGAACATAGAACATTACAGCACAGAACAGGCCCTTCGGCCTTCGATGTTGCGCCGACCAAAATAAAAAGCAATGCCCCTCCAAACTAAACCATTCCCTTCTCTTCCATATACTTATCAACTAACCTCTTAAACGCCACCAAACTTGGCGCATCTACAACAGCTGCAGGCAGGGCATTCCACTCCCTAATCACTCTTTGAGTAAAGAAAAGGAAAGGAAGACAGAAAGCAGGAAATTGCAGGCTAGGAGCTTAACGTCTGTCATTGGGAAAATGTTAGATGTATTATTAAATAATAAGGGTAATATATTACCTCGGATAGAGGATTGGTTAACTAACAGAAAGCAAAAGGTAGGGGGTAAATGGGTGTTTTTCTGGTTGGCGATCAGTAACTAGTGATGTACCTAAAGGATTAGTTGGGACTACAATTGTTTACGACTATCATAAATGATTTGGAGTTGGAGACCAAGTGTAGTGTGTCAAAATTCACAGTGCACTAAGATGGGTGGAAGAACAAAGTGTGCAGAGGACGCTGAAAGTCTGCAAAGGGATATAGATAATCTAAATGAGTGGATGAGGGTCTGGCAGATATAATACAGCATTGCTAAGTGTAAGGTCATCCAGTTGGTAGGAATAACAGTAAAATGGACTATTATTTAAATGGTAAAAAATTGCAACATGTTGCTGTGCAGAGGGATCTGGGTGTCCTTACTCAAGAATCACAAGGAGTTGGTTTGCAGGTACAGCAGGTAATTGAGAATTAAATGGAATTTTGTCCTTCATTGTTAGAGGGATGGAGTTTAAAAACAGTGAGGTTATGTTACAGCTGTATAAGGTGCTGGTGAGGCCACACCTGGAATTACTGTGTACAGTTTTGGTCTCCTTACCTGAGAAAGGATATACTGGCACTGGAGGGGGTGCAGAGGAGATTCACTAGGATGATTCTGGAGTTGAGAGGGTCGGCTTATGAGGAGAGACTGAATAAACTGGAATTCAGAAGAATGAGGGGAGATCTTATAGAAACATATAAGATTATGAAGGGAATGGATAAGATAGAAGCAGGGAAGTTGTTTCCACTGGCGAGTGAAACTAGAACTAGGGGGCATGGCATCAAAATAGGGGGGGAGCAGATTTAGGACTGAGTTGAGGAGGAACTTCTTCACACAAAGGGTTGTGAGTCTGTGGAATTCCTGCCCAGTGAAGCAGTTGAGGCTCCCTCATTGAATGTTTTTAAGGCAAGGATAGATAAATGTTTTTGAACAGTAAAGAAATTAAGGGTTATGGTGAGTGGGTGGGTAAGGGGAGCTGAGTCCACTATCAGATCGTATTGAATGGCGGAGCAGGCTCGAGGGGCCGGATGGCCGACTCCTGCTCCTAGTTCTTATGTTCTTATAAATTACAGCAAAGCACTTGGAAAAAGTCAAAGCAATCAGGCAGAGTCAACATGGTTTTGTGAAAGAGAAATCTTGTTTAAATAATTTACTGGAGTTCTTTGAAGGTGTTACAAATTCTGTGGATAAAGGGTAACCGGTAGATGTACTGTACTGAGATTTCCAGAGAGTATTTGATAAAGTGCCACGTCAAAGGGGAGATGATGGCCTAGTGGTATGGTCACTAGACTATCAGCCAATGTTCTAGGGACCCGGGTTCAATTCCACGAGAGATGGTGAAGTTTGAATTCAATAAAAAATATCTGGAATTAAGAATCTACTGATGACCATGAAACCATTGTCTATTGTCAGAAAATCCCATCTGGTTCACTAATGTCCTTTAGGGAAGGAAATCTGCCGTCCTTACCCGGTCTGGTCTACATGTGACTCCAGAGCCACAGCAATGTGGTTGACTCTCAACTACCCACAGATAATCAGGGATGGTTGGCCTAGCCAGTGACGCCTATGTCCCACAAACAAATGAAAATAAAGCTATTTTGGAAAATAAAATCTCATGGTGTAGGGAGCAGGATAATGTCATGCATTGAAGATTGACTGGCTAACAGAGATTCGGTGTAAATGGGTCTGTTTTTAGGTTGGCAAAACATGTGACAGGAGCCCCAACTTCTACCATTTATATAAATGACTGAGACGATGGGACTGATAGTGTCGTTGTTAAATTTACTGATGACACAAAGATAGATAGGAAAGTAAATTGTGAAGAAAAAGATTCCAGGGAACATTGACTGGGAAGAGTTTGGACCTCAGGTTACAGGCAAACTGCTTGGGGACACCTTTACCGGGTCGCCTTTCCCCCTGTAATGTGATCCTGCAATGTGTTTGTGTGTCCACTGTGTAGTTTGATGTAATTCACATCACAGGGTACAATCATTAAACTCCCTGTCCTCTCCACCACAAATCAGGATTTCTTTCACACCGACTATTTTCATCGGCACGACTGCAATTTGTGAGGTTTATTGGAAATTGTAGGAATGACGCTTTGGGTCTCAGTGTTCGCATGGGTTGTTACATTGACGTGTACCAGTTACAGATGCAATGAAAGAGATTACAGCAACCAATTAAGTGAGTGAGACACTAATATTGCAGATGTCAAGACCAGGAGAGGATTGGAACATTGAGATGACATCGCTCCCACTTGAGCCAAATTCTCCACATTAACAGCACAAAGTTCAGTTACAGAGAAACATTTGCTCATTATTTCGATAGCTTCTATTCCTGTGGGCAGCACGGTGGCACAGTGGTTAGCACTGCTACCTCACAGCTCCAAAGTCCCGGGTTCGATTCCCAGCTTGGGTCACTGTCTGTGCAGAGTTTGCACATTCTCCCCATGTCTGCTAGGGTTTTCTCCAGGTGCTCCAGTTTCCTTCCACATCCTGAAAGACGCGCTGGTTAGGGTGCATTGACCCCAACAGGCGCTGGAGTGTGGCAACCAGGGAAAATTCACAGTAACTTCATTGCAGTGTTAATGTAAGCCTTATTTGTGACTAATAAATAAACTTTATTTATTCATTTCAGCTTCCCATTCCATGCTGAAATGGCTTGGGATTCTCCTCCCGTGTCCCCAGCCCTTTACAGAATGAGTAGAGGGTTGTGGTTGTTTTGGGGATCGTGACGCAGGATCAGTGCATGTCTCTCAGTTCCCTAGATCTTTTATCACCCTCAGTTGGCAGCAGGAGTCCGCCCTGGATCAGTCTGATGGTTACTCTTGCTCCTGAGTCAGAAAGTTGTACGTAAAGTTTAGGTGACCCTACAGTGGAGTGCGGAGGGAGTCCAGTTCAAAACATTACCTCCTGTCAGAACTCCCCCCCTCCCCAACCCCACTGCAATAATGTGAGTGTTAAATTAAACCAACATCCCAGGCTTTCCCAAGCAACCACGACCAACCGATCAACTAACAACAGGAGCAAGCTGAGACACGGAGCCAGAGACTCAAAGCAAAGCTCACAGGTTCAAAGCAACTGCACAGAAGCAGGGAGAGTGCCGGGGCTTAGCAGAAACAGTGGTTAGCACTGCTGCCTCACAGCTGCAGGAACCTGCATTTGATTCCTGGCTTGGGTGTTTGGCGATGTGGAGTTTGCATATTCTCCTTGTGTCTGCATGGGTTCCCTCTGCATGCTCTGATTTCCTTCCACAGTCTGAAAGACGTGCTGGTTAGGTGCATTGACCATGCTAAATTGTGTGTCCAAACAGGCAACAGAATGTGGCGACTGGAGAAGTTTCACAGTAACTTCATCGCAGTGTTAATGTAAGCCTACTTCTGACATTAATAAATAAACTAATGTCCTTTAGGGAAGGAAATCTGCCATCCTTACCCATTCTGGCCTACATGCGACTCCAGACCCACAGCAATGTGTTTGTCTCTCAACTGCCCTTGGGTAACTAGGGCAATAAATGTTAGCCAAGCAGCGAAACCCGTGTCCCACAAGTGAATAATAGAAAAAAGGCTCACAACAAGTCCAGAACTGGAGAAAAAGATTCACAAGTTTCAGAATTATACAAAAAGATTAGAAAGGTCAGTACACTACTTTATACAGTGGGATCTATTGCTGATGATTGATAGAAAGAGTTCAACTTCTTATGAAGACATCTTGAAAGATTTCAACTCTTATTTAAGTCTCTATTGGAATCTAACAGAGGGCTAAAGTTAATAGAATAAAGCAAAGACCAGGCAAAAACATGGATTCATTCATCAATGATCCATCCAGGCAGCAGGGAACTGCAATCATGGAATGTTAAAAGGATAAACTCACTCGTGACAGGATCATCAACATGGTCCAAGGGTGAAGCATTATCAGGTTTTTCACACGTGAGAGAGGATTTAACAATCAGTGAAAGGAATGCAGATTGAGAGGCAAACAGAACTCTGGAAACATAACCAGGGGTTTATTCATTGGGAAGGAGAGGTTCCCTGGAGAGGATTGAGTGAGAACATTCCATTTGTAATCAGAGAAAACACGTCAAAACCTAAACCTGCTAAGACAGAGAAAAGTGCACTAATCCAGCACAGGATTCTTAGCCTCTGAGCTGCTCTGATAGCCACAGTATTTATATGTCTGGTTCAGTTCAGGTTCTGGTGAATAGTAACTTTCCGCCCAGGATGTTAATAGTTGGGGATTGGATGTAACCCAGTCCATCACGTAAGCCAGCCTCCATTCACTCTGTCTACACTCCCCACTGCCTCAACAAAGCAGCCAACATAATTAAGGACCCCACACACCATGGACATTCTCTCTTCCACTTTCTTTCACCGGGAAAGAGATACAAAACTCAGAGGTCACATATCAACCAACTCAGGAACAGCTTCTTCCCTTCTGCTGTCAGACTGTTGAATGGACCTATCCTGCATTAAGTTGACCTTTCTCCATTCCCATCTATGACTGTAACACTACAATCTGCACTCTCTCCTTCTGTTCTCTATATGCTTTGTCTGTATAGCATGCAAGAAACAATATTTTTCACTGTATATTAATATATGCGACAATAATAAATCAAATGAAAGATTCGGGAATGGAAATGCTATTGAACAATTATAAAGTGATGGTTAGATTCCCTCTTGTCGGTGATGGTCATTTCAGGACACCCTGTGGTGTGAATGTTATCGGTCATTCATTAGCCCAAGTCTGGATACTGTCCGGGTCTGCTGCGTTTAGACACAGACTGCTTCAGTATCTGAGGAATCACAATCAAACAGTTTCACAGCAGGAACTCCAAGCTCCTCAAGGGAATTATACTGTACATGTGATCCTGGACATTGTACTGTACGGTAATGGGCCACAGTTTATTAATGAGCCCTTCCACAAATTCACAAATGAAGATGGGTTTGTTCATGTCACCATTTCATCTGGCTATTGGTCACGTGCAAAGAGAAGCTGAGAGAGGTGTGAAATAAAACAGAATCAGAATCATAGAATCCTACAGTGAGGAAAAGAGGCCCTTCAGCCCATCGAGTCTGCAATGAAAGGTCCTGATTTGTCCACCTTATTTCACCTGCCAGCACGTGACCCATAGCCCTGAATGTTATGATGTGTTGTGTTCATCCAGATACTTTTTAAAGGATGTCAGTTCCACCATCCTCTGGGTTAAAAAGAGCTTTTCCTCAAATCTCCTCTAAACTTCCCATCCCTCATTGTAAACTTGTGTCCCTTCGTGACTGACCTTTCAACTAAGGGGAGCAGCTGCTCCCTATCTACCCTGTTCACTCCCCTCATAATCTTGAATACTTCTAACAGGTCACCCCCCTCAGTCTTCCCTGCTCCAGAGAGAACACCCACGCCTATCCAACCTCTCTTTATAACTTAAATGTTCCACCCCAGGCAGCATCCTGGTGAACCTTCTCTGCACCTCCTCCAGTGTGTTCAGGTGGTGACAAGAACTATATGCAGTACTCCAGCTGTGGCCTCACCAAAGTTCTATATAACTCCATCATGACCTCTCTGCCTTGATAAAGGTGAGTGTGCCATATGCCTTTCTCACCATTCTATTAACCTTCCTTTCCACTTTCAGAGATCTATGGACAAACACGCCAAGGTCCCTTTGTTCTTCGGAGCTTCCCAGTGTCAGAACTTTCATAGTATATTTCCTTGTCAAATTACTCCTTCCAAAGTGCATCACCTCACATTTTTCAGGATTAAATTCCATCTGCCACTTATTCGCCTGATTGACCATCTCATCTGTATCCTCCTGTAACCCAAGACACTCAATCTCATTGTTAACCATTTTAAATAGACCTTAATCTAGGCCTCCTATATTATCAAACCTCCTCAAGACTTGTGGATAAGCAATTGAGAACATAGCTTCCATCTCGAAAATTAAAATGCCACAAATCATCACCAGATTGTAAAACAGCATGAGGAAGAACGTAGCAAGAACTTTAATCACAAAGATGGAGCATGTGAGGTATCAGTGCTGAAGTTCAGAGAGTGAGAATGGGTCTGAGACAGACAGAGAGAAATCACAATCATTGAAAATCCTCCACAGTGAAGAATTGAGGAGGACCAGGATATTACAAGGAGAAACAGCAACAGAATCTTCATATTCTTGGAGACAAAGCCAGTAAAAGCTTAGAAAATAGGGGCAGATGTAGGCCATTTGGCCTTTCGAGCCTGCACCATCATTCAATATGATCATGGCTGATCATCCAACTCAATAACTGCCAAAGGTGATGAAATGGAGATGGTCGAGAGTTTCAACTTTCTAGACATCCAGATCACCAGGAACCTGCCCTGGTCCTTCCACACAGACACTATAGTGAAGAAAACCCCACCAATGCCTCTGCTTTCTCAGAAGGCCAAGGAAATTTGGCACGTCCACTATGGCTCTCATCAATTTTTACAGAAGCACCATAGAAACCATTCTTTATTGTTTTATCACAGCTTGGTATGGCTCCCACTTCGATCAATACATGTGACAGTGATAAATTAATTTGATTCAATTCTGTTCCTGCCTTTCCTCTCACATATCTTTGGGAAAACTTGGTCTTCCTCCTCAGATCCTGATGAGGAAGACTGACTCTCAGCTCTGCAGCCACCTTGAAGAGGAACACTCACTGACAGAAGGAAGAGCACAGAATATCTTCACCCTCATCAGGCCATCGGAATGAGGTCAGGAGGATTGGTCACGGCACTGAGAGACTAACCCTGTGAAATGGGAGGAGGTGTAGGAGGATGTCAATGCGATGGGGATAAAAATGGAGGAGTTAGAGAGTAAAGGGTTAACATCAGAAGTATACATGATGGTGATGCAGTAATGTTGTCCGATCACACAACAGAGAGAGATCTGGAGAGAGGAAAAGATCCAATCCTGTGTGAATGTCCAAATATGTAAATAAAGAGTCATGAACCTTCTCCCTGCCTCCCACTGCCCTCTAAGGAAAAAAAAGATTAGTTACTTTTTCACAAAGGAACTACAAAAGGTCATGAATGCAGCCCAGTCTATCATGCAAACCAACCTCCCACACATTGATTCTGTCTACACTTCCCGCTGCCTCGGCAAAGCAGCCAGTGTAAATTGAGGACCCCATGCACCCCGGACATTCTCTCTTCCACCTTCTTCTGTTGGGAAAAAGATACAAAAGTCTGAGTTCATGTGCCAACCCAACTCAAAAACAACTTCTCTCCTGCTGTCAGACTTTTGAATGGACCTACTTCACGTTAAGTTGATCTTTCTCTACACTCTAGCTATGACTGTAACACTACATTCTGCACTCTCTCCTTTCCTTCTCTATGAACGGTGTGTTTTGTCTGTATGGTGCGCAAGAAACAATATCTTTCACTATAGGTTAATACATGTGACCATAATAAATCAAATCACTGTCCATTGGCCAGGAACTGAACTGGAACAGCCACATAAATAAATACTGGGAATTAACAAGGAACTCACCTCCTGACTCTCCAAAGCCTGCCCACCATCTGCACAGGTCAGGAATTGTGATGGAATACTCTCCATTTGTCTGGATGTTTTTGGCTCCAAAAACACTTACAAAATTTGGCAGCATCCAGGAAAACGCAGCCCACTTCATTCATTCCCCATCCTCCACCATTAAACGTTCACCTTCTTCACCACCAGCACACACTGGTACCATCTAGGAGATGCACTGCAGCAACCCAGTAGGGCTCCTTCAACAGGACCTTCCAAACCCCCCCCCATCTCTACCAATTAGAAGGACAAGGGCAGCAGATACATGGGAACACCACTAACAGTAAGTTCTCTTCCGAGCCCCAGACCAACCCTACTTGGATATATTGTTGTTCCTTCACTGTCACTGGGTCACCCTGGAACTCCCTTCCTTATTGCCCCTCGGATTCTGAAGGGGATTGCGAAGCTCAAACAGCTTGTTTCAGTAGGCTGAGGAAAGGTACAACACGGTCTCAGGATAAGCTGCCAAACTTTTAGGACTGAGATGAGGGGAAATTCTTTCAAGCTTTCCCTCAAAAGTTTAAAGATTTTTAAAGTTATTTATCAGTCACTACAATGAAGTTACTGTGAAAGTCCCCTTGCTGTCACACTCTGGTACCTGTTCGGGGACACCGAGGGAGAATTTAGCTTGGCTAACCAGCACGACTGGTTTTGGGACTGTGGGAGGATACCAGAGCACCCGCAGGAAACCCACACAGACATGGGGAGAATGTGCAAGCTGCACACAGACAGTGACCCGAGCTGGGAATCGAACCCGGGTCCCTGGTGCTGTGAGACAGCTGTACCACCGTGCCACCCCAATGGTTATGAGCCTTTGGAATTCTGTCTCTCAGAGAGCAGTGAGGGTTCAGCCACTGGGTGTATCTAAGGCTGGGATAGGCGGATGTTTGTGTGTCAAGGGAACTAAGAATGGTGTTGAGACAGAGGAGCCAGGAGGGTACGAGAAACAGACTTGACAAGGCCACACAGTCTGCTCCTGCTACTGTCTTGCCGCTGTGTGGATGTACCCACGCCTCAGGGATTGCAGTGGTTCAAGAAGGTGGATAGGGCATAGCTGTACCCCTTAGTTGAAGGCTTAGCTACAAGGGGACACAGGTTAAAAGTGAGGGCTGGGAGGTTTAGGGGGGATTTGAGGAGAAACTTTTTTACCCAGACAGGGGTACAATCTGGAATACGCTCCCTGGGAGGGTGATGGAAGCGGGATGCCTCACATCCTTTAAAAAGTACCCGGATGGGTACTTGGCACATCATATGGGTGGCACCATAGCACAGTGGTTAGCACTGCTACTTCACAGCTCCAGGGTTCTGGGTTCAATTCCCGGCTCGGGTCACTGACTGTATGGAGTTTGCACATTCTCCTCGTGTCTGCATGGGTTTCCTCAGGGTGTTCTGGTTTCCTCCCACAGTCCAAAGATGTGCGGGTTAGTTTGATTGGCCATGGTAAGAAATTGCCCCTTAGTGCCCAGGGATACATAGATTAGAGGGATTAGTGGATATAATATCCACTTAGAGGGGATCTCATAGAGGTGTATAAGATTATAAGGGATATAGACAGAGTAAATGGAGGTAAACTTTTTCCACCTTTAGAAATGGATAGGACGAGAGGTCATGGCCATAGGGTGAGGGGGGCTATGTATAGGACGAATATTAGAGGGCAGTTTTTCACACAAAGTGTAGTGGGGGTGTGGAATGCACTGCCGAGTAAGGTGGTGGGAGCAGGCATGCTGGGGCTGTTTAAGGGTCTCTTGGACAGCCACATGAGCGGTATGCAGATAGAGGGATATATTAGGACTGTTTAACTACGGCTTTTTTCCACAGGTAATTCGGTCCATAATTTGAGCACACATTCGGCAGGTGGTGCGGGTACAGCTCTTGGATGTTGATTCATGGGTTGCCTGGTACCTCATGTCGTATATGAGTGCTTTATGTGGACCATCTGAAGGGCACCATGACAGCTCAGAGACTATCGATGTGGCTGTGCAGACACTTGGAATTGGGCCGGTGTCTGCAGGAGTTTGCGCGTTCTCCCCGTGGTTGTGTGGGTTTTCTCCGGGCACTCTGGTTTCCTCCCACAACCCAAAAATTCGCTCTTAGGCTGATTGGGTAACAAATTGTCCCTATGGTGAAAATTTTCCATATTAGGAATAATATATATATTATTATATAGGAATACTAAAATAGGATAATGTATTTGGTATGACGGCGGCGCGGGCTCGTTGGGCCGAAGGGCCTGTTTCCCGTGCTGTGTTGCTTAATAAAAAAAAAATATGTAGGGATATGGGGGTAGGGCATGGATAGGATTGTGGTCGGTGCAGACTCAATGGGCCGAAGGGCCTCTTTCTGCACTGTACGGTTCTATGATAACATTCAAGGCTATGGGCCGAGTGCTAGCAAGAGGGATTAGCTGTGCAGGTCAGAACATTTCATGCATCAATGCAGATTTGATGGGCCGAAGGGCCTCTTGGGCACTCTGTGACTCTGTGAAGGCAGCTCATCACCACCTTCTCGAGAGCAACTAGGGATGGGCAATAAATGTGACGCTAATGAATAAAACAAAACTAAAATCAAACAATAATTCAGGCCTGAGGGAAGGCCATTCGATCCATCCTGACTGTGATATCTCTTTGGGATAGTCAGTGCCTCACTGCCATTCTACCTTGGGTTACCAAGATAGAGCTACATTTTATTGCAGCAAGGGACATGGTTTGAATAGCTAGAGAGATGGGGGCTGAGATTGTGGATGAGCTGTCTCTCGCTGTTCCCCTGGTGTGCACATTAGAGGGTCCTTTTTGGCAGAGGGGTTGGAAGAAGTTTCGAGGATCTGAGTCCTCCCTGTCTCCGGAGCCTGGATAACTGAGTTCTCTCTCTCTGGGTGCAGGACTCTGGGGCTGTCTGATACCTCCTGCCTCTTTGCTCTAACACAAGCTGACACGTGAGTTACTCCTCGCCGCTCACACACATAACTGATCTGAAATGCCTTGCTATTTTGGTCAGTGCAGATTTGCTCGGTGCTTAGACACGGTTCAAAGCTCGGCCACTTTCTGCTGATACCATCCTCCAGTTTGTCCTGTTTTGTCACTTCTGGTTAAAGCTGACAGGGATGTGAACTGTGAATGCTCCGTGCATTCAGAGTGCTGCACGTGATGTTCTCCTATCCCTGTTCTCCCAGCTACCCTGGGTCCAAAAGCCCCTCTTTTCCCCCCCCTCCACTTTCCCTCCCTCTCCCCATCTGATTAACACTGAGAAATGAGTAAACACCAATCTTCATTCCTTATTCTTCCCAAAACACCTTGCTTTTAAAAGTCTGAATTCAAATCCTAGAAACGAGAAGCAGGAGGAGGCCATTCTGCCCTTTGAGCCTGCTCCATCATTCACTACCACCATAGCTGATCATCAAATTCAAGATTCTGATTCCTTCCCTCCCCAATTTTTATCCTACAGGTGCTTTGGTCCACCTTGTTGTCTAACAAGGGGCATACACGCGATGGGTCGTGAGAGGGCTGCTCTTAGATGTTTTTTGAGAGTATCCTAGTGCTTCGCGTCGTTAGTGTGCACTTGACTTGGACCATTTGATGGGCAACACGACAGCTCAGTGACTATCGCTGTGCTGTGCAGATACATGGATTTGGGCCTGTGTCTGTGGGAGTTTGCGCATTCTCCCCGTGCTTGCGTGGGTTTTCTCCGGGTGCTCTGGTTTCCTCCCACATCCCAAAGATGTGCTCTTAGGCTAATTGGCAAAACAAATACTCCCTAACTTGTCTCAAATTTGGTTTTTAATCCATAGATCTACAAACATGGACAGGGATCACGGGTAGAGGTGGGAATATCGGGATGGTGACGCGGGCTCGTTGGGCCGAAGGGCCTGTTTCCCATGCTGTTTTGTTCTTTGTTCTTTGATATCCCCTGGTCCCTACAGCCCCAAGAGCTATTTCTTCTTGAAGTCAGACAACATTTTGACCTCAGCTACTTTCTGTGGGAGTGAATTCCACACATTTACCACCCACTGGGTGAAGAAATTTCTCCTCACCTCAGTTCTAAAATGTTTACCCCTTATCCTCAAACTATGACCCCTAGTTCTGGACTCCCTCATCATTGGGAACATTCTTTCTGAATTTGTTCTGTCTCACCCCCCTATGACTTCTCCCCTCCCTATCTCTGTAATCTCTTTCAACCCCATGGTTTTTCCAGAACTCCGCATTCCTCTAATCCTGGATTCTAGGACATTCTGAACAATTATCGCTCCATCATTAGTAGCTGTGCCTTCAGTTTGTGAGGCCCGATCCCTCTCCAGACCTCACTATCCTCACCAGGAGACCAAACTTATGATCATCTGACCAAATTGTGGCTTGATGTCCAATTTGGTTTGATACCCTTGGGATATCGCAGTATGTTAAAGGCACTATGTTAATGGAAACTATTGAGAACTGTGACAGCTGCTTGAGAGTGTGAGGAAGAAGATTTATCTTTATAAAGCATCCTTTACAACTGCCAGACATCACAAAGCTCTTTCAACCAACTCTGGAGTGTCATCACTGTTCTAATGTAGGAAATGGTGTAGAGATGCCAGCGTTGGACTGGGGTAAACCCAGTAAGAAGTCTCACAACACCAGGTTAAAGTATGTAAGACTCCTTATTGTAACACAGTGGCCAATTTGTACCCAGCGAGATCCCACAAAAAAGCAGCGATGGGGTGATGACTGGGTAATCTGTTTGCCTGGTGTTTACTTTATTGATTAATGTCACAAGTCAGTTTACATTAACACCGCATGAAGTCACTGTGAAAATCTCCTGGTTGCCACACTCAGGTGCCTGTTCGGGTACACGGAGGGAGAATTTAGCATGGCCAATGCATCCTAACCAGCACGTCTCTCAGACATTGAGCAGCCAGAGCAGCCGGAGAAAACCCATGCAGACATGGGGAGAATGTGCAAACTCTGCACAGTGACTGAAGCCGGGAATTGAATCTGGGCCCCTGGCGCTGTGAGGCAGCAGTGCTAACCACTGAGCCACCTGGCTGTGCATTGAGGAATCAATATTGTCCAGGATACTGGGGACTGTTTCTCTAAAACAGTGGCCATGAAATCATTCACACTAGCCCAAGAGCAGAGACAGGCTCCAGACTATACTGTCCTGTCTGCCAGGAATCAGAGCAGGTGAAGGGGTGGACCATAAAAAGATCCATTGACCAGTGACGGGATCTTACAATCCTGGGGTGAGTGCAGCAGGAACATCCCATGTTGGATCTCAGATTAATGTCTTTAGAGGAAACAAGAACAGGAAATATCACCTCTTGGCCCTCAATCAGTGCAGTCCCAGAGAGTAACAATGTTCCCCAGTGCAGTCCCAGAGAGTAACAATGTTCCCCAGTGCAGTCCTGGACAGCAACAAAGTGCCCTAGTGCAGTCCCAGAGAGTAACAAAGTTCCCCAGTGCAGTCCCAGAGAGTAACAAAGTTCCCCAGTGCAGACCCAGAGAGTAACAATGTTCCCCAGTGCAGTCCCAGAGAGTAACAAAGTTCCCCAGTGCAGTCCCAGAGAGTAACAAAGTTCCCCAGTGCAGTCCCAGAGAGTAACAATGTTCCCCAGTGCAGTCCTGGACAGCAACAAAGTGCCCTAGTGCAGAGTCAGGGAGTAACAATGTTCCTCAGTGCAGTCCCAGAGAGTAACAAAGTGCCCTAGTGCAGAGTCAGGGAGTAACAATGTTCCTCAGTGCAGTCCCAGAGAGTAACAAAGTTCCCCAGTGCAGTCCTGGACAGCAACAAAGTGCCCTAGTGCAGAGTCAGGGAGTAACAATGTTCCTCAGTGCAGTCCCAGAGAGTAACAAAGTGCCCTAGTGCAGAGTCAGGGAGTAACAATGTTCCTCAGTGCAGTCCCAGAGAGTAACAAAGTTCCCCAGTGCAGTCCTGGACAGCAACAAAGTGCCCTAGTGCAGAGTCAGGGAGTAACAATGTTCCTCAGTGCAGTCCCAGACAGCAACAAAGTGCCCTAGTGCAGAGTCAGGGAGTAACAATGTTCCTCAGTGCAGTCCCAGAGAGTAACAAAGTTCCCCAGTGCAGTCCCAGACAGCAACAAAGTGCCCTAGTGCAGAGTCAGGGAGTAACAATGTTCCCCAGTGCAGTCCCAGACAGCAACAAAGTGCCCTAGTGCAGAGTCAGGGAGTAACAATGTTCCCCAGTGCAGTCCTGGACAGCAACAAAGTGCCCTAGTGCAGAGTCAGAGAGTAACAAAGTTCCCCAGTGCAGTCCCAGACAGCAACAAAGTGCCCTAGTGCAGAGTCAGAGAGTAACAATGTTCCCCAGTGCAGTCCTGGACAGCAACAAAGTGCCCTAGTGCAGAGTCACGGAGTAACAATGTTCCCCAGTGCAGTCCCAGACAGCAACAAAGTGCCCTAGTGCAGAGTCAGAGAGTAACAATGTTCCCCAGTGCAGTCCCAGAGAGTAACAATGTTCCCCAGTGCAGTCCCAGAGAGTAACAAAGTGCCCTAGTGCAGAGTCAGAGAGTAACAATGTTCCTTAGTGCAGTCTCAGAGAGTAACAATGTTCCTCAGTACAGTCCCAGAGAGTAACAATGTTCCCCAGTGCAGTCCCAGACAGTAACAAAGTGCCCTAGTGCAGAGTCAGAGAGTAACAATGTTCCTTAGTGCAGTCTCAGAGAGTAACAATGTTCCTCAGTACAGTTCCACAGAATAACAAAGTTCCCCAGTGCAGTCCCAGAGAGTAACAATGTTATCCAGTGCAGTCCCAGAGAGTAACAATGCTCCCCAGTGCAGTCCCAGAGAATAACAATGCTACCCAATGCAGTTCCACAGAGTAACAAAGTTCACTAGTGCAGTCCCAGTCAGTAATAATGTCCCCTAGTGCAGTCCCAGAGCGTAACAAAGTTTCCCAGTGCAGTCCCAGAGAATAACAATGCTACCCAATGCAGTTCCACAGAGTAACAAAGTTCCCCAGTGTAGTCCCAGTCAGTAACAATGTCCCCCAGTGCAGTCGCAGAGAGTAACAAAGTTTCCCAGTGCAGTCCCAGAGAATAACAATGCTACCCAATGCAGTTCCACAGAGTAACAAAGTTCCCCAGTGCAGTCCCAGTCAGTAACAATGTCCCCCAGTGCAGTCGCAGAGAGTAACAAAGTTTCCCAGTACAGTCCCGGAGAGTAACAAAATTCCCCAGTGCAGTCCCAGAGAGCAAAAACATTACCAGTACAGTCCCAGAGAGTAACAAAGTTACCCAGTACAGTCCCAGAAAGTAACAAAGTTACCCAGTACAGTCCCAGAGAGTAACAAAGTTACCCAGTACAGTCCTAGAGACCAAAAGAGTTACCCAGTGCAGTTTCAAAGAGTAGCAAGGTGTTGAAGTGCTGCCACAGAGTAACAAAATGCCTTAATGCTGCCCCTGAAATGATCAAAGTGCCCCAGTGCAGTGCACGAGAGGACATGTTGTCCCAGTGCAGTCCCGGAGAGTAACAAAATGACCCAGTGCTGCCTCAGAGATTATCAAAATGCACCAGCGCAGTCTCCAAAGACAGAGTACCGAGATGGCCCTGTGCAGTTTCTGCAGACCTAAGAGTATGAGCGAGCTGGGTTCAGACAACGGTCAGTGAGCAGAGTGTGGTCACGTTTTGATCTGAGCTACTGGAAGTGTCAGTATGAATTAGTAGCAAGCTACCTCACTGCACATCACAACACGCACAGGAGCATCATAGCATTTACATACACATCCCCCCCCCCTCCCCCCGCCACAGCACTCCTGCAATATAAATACTGCAGCTCTTCCATTCGATTTAACTCTGCACGCCGCACAGCCCGTACATGTCTCAGCATCAGCTCCTTAGTGTGACTGGCATACCCACTCAGAGTAAAAGCAACAATTCAATAACTCTCTCCCATCTGTTCCTCTGCATGTTGACACAGACCGTACGCTGGGTGCAAGGAGAGGGTATCGATTTTCACACTGATGAGAGATGACGAATAATTATTTTAATTAAAGAACAGACAATGAGGGAAAGATTGCATTGAGTGGATGTGATCAGCATTTATATAGCACCTTTAACAAAGTGCCACATGCCAAGCAGTGTCACAGAAGCGATTATCTAACACAGTTTGACACTGAGCCACATAAGGGGATAGTACAAACAACAGAGGGGATAGAAGAGGTCATCAAGAGGTTGGCTTTGACCGCTGGGATAGCGGGACTCTCTCTTATGAGGATTTGATTTGATTTATTATTGTCAGATTAACATATCGAGAAAAGTATTGTTGCTTGCGCACTATACAGACAAAGCATGCCGTTCATAAAGAGGGAAAGGAGAGAATGCAGAATGTAGTGTTACAGTCATAGCTAGGATGTAGAGAAAGATCAACTTAATGTGAAGCAGCTCCATTTCAAAAGTCTGACAGCAGCAGGGAAGAAGTTGTTCTTGAATTGTTTGGTATATGATCTTGAACACATGTATCTTTTTCCCGATGGAAAAAAGTGGAAGAGAGAATGTCCGAGGTGCGTGGGGTCCTTGATTACGTTGGCTGCTTCTCCGAGGCAGTGGGAAGTGTAGCCAGAGTCAGTGGATGGGAGGTTGGTCTGGGTGATGGATTGGGCTCCATCCTTAATTCAAATGCAGCTTCGTGGAGAGATGTCTCACCCCAATGATATAACATTCTCTACAAGATCAGCACTGAAACAGTAAAACAAGTAAGCATAAAGAAGTACTTGAAACGAGGCTTAAAAAAAGAAGCTAAATTGCAAATTGTTTTTGTTAGGTTACAAATGAATGTGGTAAGTGAAAACAGATTATAGGTAATGCTGAATGAATAACAGTTCACCATAGGCCGTTGTCTTTTGTCTCATGTTGACTATCCAATAAGTAAGTTAATGAGGTTGGGACGGAAAGAAAGGCAATTTAATTGTCACTGATAATTAGCTCTTTTATAAGGGCAGAGAATTGAAATCATGGTCACAGTTTAAAAACTCTCATATTCTGCTTTTGAAAGCAAACACAGCATTCAGGGAATGAATGTTCCTATCCTTGGGTTGTAAATACTGATGTTATACACCAGACATCTCGCAATCTTCCATTTATACCCACTAATACGTTTGCCACTTATTTCACAGATGTTTTCTGAGTTGCCAATGCTCTCAGGCTGTGTGGCAGTCCCCTGGAATTGATGATTGACTTTCTGGATGTTGTTGCTGGCGTTTCAGCAGAAAGTATGCGTGAATTGCAAGCCTATTTCATTTTGCAGCAAGAAAAAAATAATTCTTAGAACAATTTACAATTATACAGCAGAGTAAACACATTTAAGGTGCTGGGGAGCAAGTATAGAGGAGATGTGAGGGGTAAGTTTTTCACTCAGAGGGCGGTGAGTGAACGGAATCGGCTGCCGTCGGTGGAAGCAAACTCGCTGGGGTCTTTTAAGAGACTTCTGGATGAGTACATGGGATTTAATGGGATTGGGAGTTATAGATAGTTCTGTGGTCAGGTAGGTATGGGTATGATTGGCACAACTTGTGGGCCGAAGGGCCTGCTGTGCTATAGTATTCTGTGTGTTCTATTCACAACTCTTTGTAGTTCCTTGCTGTTTTGGGCAGAGCAGGAGCCACACCACTGTGATACAACCAGAAAGAATGCTTTCTATGGTGTATCTGTAGAAGTTGGTCTGAAGAATTGGATGATCTCCTTTAGATTCAATAGACTGGTTAGTATTAAAAACTTTGCGACGAGGCTCATCTGCTGCCTGAGTCTTAACTGGGATCAATCCCATTCCCCGATCATCCAGATAAAAAATGCTTTAATTTTAAAGTTGAGTTTGAGAAGGCTTTATTCGTACAGTCCCTACACTACAGGGTCCATTTGGCCCACCAACCTGCAAATACAACAATCCCACCTCAGGCCTTATCCCCGTAACCTCATATATTTACCCTGCTAATCCCTCTGACACCAAGGGGTAATTTAGCACAGCCAAAACACCTGAACTGCACATTTTTGGACTTTGAGAGGAAACTGGAGCACCCAGAGGAAACCCACACAGACATGGGGAGAACATGCAGTCTCCGCACAGTCACCCGAGGCTGGAATTGAACCTGGGTCCCTGACACTATGCGGCAGCAGTGCTGGCAACTGTACCACCGTGACTCCTGGTTGTAGAGATATGGAGGGCAAGGATAGATATCTCAGAGAGATGTAGGGCTGGAGAGGATTACATAGATAGGGAGGGGGGGGGAAAAGGGAGTTGTAGGAGTGGAGGGGATTACAGAGATAGGGAGGGGGGAATAGGGAGTTGCAGGGCTGGAGATGATTACAGAGGTAGGGAGGGGGAATAGGGAGTTGTAGGGCTGGGGGGGATTACAGAGATAGGGAGGAGGGAATAGGGAGTTGTAGGAGAGGAGTAAAGAATGTAGGGGGGAGGTATATGATACAGGGTAGACCTATTAAGTGTATAGAAACGCAGAGGGACCTGGGGGTGCAGGTGAACAAGTCTCTGAAGGTGACAGAGCAGGTGGAGAAGATTGTGAAGAAAGCATATGGTATGCTCATGGGTAGAGGTGGGAACATCGGGGTGGAGGCGCAGGCTCATTGGGCCGAAGGGCCTGTTTCCCGTGCTGTTTTGTTCTTTGTTCTTTGTATGCTAACCTTTATAGGAAGGGGTATAGAGTACAAGAGCTGGCCTTTAATGTTGCAGTTGTATAAAATGTTGGTTAGATCTCATTTGGAATACTGCATCCAGTTCTGGTTGCCTTATTACCGGAAGGACGTGGAGACTCTGGAGAGAGTGCAGAGGAGGTTTACCAGGATGCTGTCTGGTATGGAAGGTCTGAGTTACGAGGAGAGGTTAGGCAAATTGGGGCTGTTTTCCTTAGAAAGACGTAGACTTAGAGGAGATCTAATAGAGGTGTACAAGATTATGAGGGGTATAGGTAGAGTAAACAGGGTTAAGCTTTTTCCTAGGATGGACTCAAATAGCACGAGAGGTCATGGGCTTAGGGTGAGGGGGGTAAGGTATAATTTGGATGCTAGAGGGAGTTTTTTCACACAGAGGGTGGTGGGGGTATGGAATGCGCTGCCAAGTAAAGTGGTGGGGGCAGGTACTCTGGAGTTATTTAAGAAACACTTAGATGGACACATGAACAGAATGGGAATGGAGGGGTATAGAAAACTTATTTAAAATAGGGATCATGAGCCTTGTGAGTCCTTGGGAAGTGTGTAAATAGATGATGATATTGATGTACTTGTTTTTATCCTACAGGTGCTTTGGTCCACCTTGCTGTTTAACGAGGGGCATACACGCGATGGGTCGTGAGAGGGCTGCTCTTGGATTTTTTTCGAGAGTATCCTAGTGCTTCACGTTGTTAGTGTACGCTTGACCGGGACCATTTGATGGGCAACACGACAGCTCAGTGACTATCGCTGTGCTGTGCAGATACATGGATTTGGGCCTGTGTCTGTGGGAGTTTGCGCATTCTCCCCGTGCTTGCATGGTTTTTTCCGGGAGCTCCGGTTTTCTCCCACATCCCAAAGATGTGGTCTTAGGCTAACTGGCAAAACAAATTCTCCCTAAATTGTCTCAAATTTGGTTTTTAATCCATAGATCTATAAACATGGACAGGGATCACGGGTAGAAGTGGGAACATCGGGGTGGCGGCACGGGCTCATTGGGCTGAAGGGCCTGTTTCCCATGCTGTTTTGTTCTTTGGAGGGGATTACAGAGATAGGGAAGAACCTGAAACTTTAAAATTAAGACATTGCTTATCTGATCATAGGGGATGGGATTGATCCCAGTTAACTCACAGGCCACAGGTGAGGGTAAAATTTGGGGGAGCAGCCAGGATTGCATTGGATTAGTCAGAGTTTGGGATGTGGGTACCGCTGAGAAAGGCAGGGTCTATTGTCCATCCTTCGCTGGCTGGAAAAGGTGGTGGTTTTTTCGAGTCACTGGTTTGTAGGGAAGCTCGGATTGGTGTGGGTCTGGAGTCACACTCAAACCCAGGCTGGGTAAGGACACTGTCACCTCAGGACATCCCAGTGCGCCTACCAAGAGCTTCTGAAGTTCCAGCAGTATTTTAATGTTGGAAAGTGTGTGCACAGCAAGATCCCACAAACATTAAAGGTATTTAAATGGTCATTGGATAAACATAAGGATGATATTGGAATAGTGTTGGTTAGATGGGCTTTAGATTGGATTCACAGGTTGGCACAATATCAAGGGCTGAAGGGCCTGTATTGTGCTGTAATGTTCTACTCTTCAAAGTAGTGCCATGGGATGTTTTACGTCCTTCCGCGATCAGGCAGGCCCTCAGTTCAAGGGTTAATCTGAAAGGCTGCACCTCTGACAGTGCAGCACTCCCTCAGAACGGCACTGCAATGTCAGCCTGGATTTGGAACCAGAAATCTGAAGTGGACAGAAAAGTGTTCCCCACTGAGAACCCTGAAACTGACAGGGATGGTGGTGGCAAAGTGGTCGTATCACTAGACATGTTTGATGTTTATTACTGTCACGAGTAGGCTTACTTTGACACTGCAATGAAGTTACTGTGAAAGTCCCCTAGTCGCCATACTCCGGCACCTGTTTGGATACTACTGAGGGAGAATTTAGCATGGCCAATGCACCTAACCAGCATGTCTTTCGGACTGTGGGAGGAAACCGGAGCACCCAGAGGAAACCCACACAGACACGGGGAGAATGTGCAAACTCCACACAGGCAGTGACCCAAGCTGGGAATTGAACCCAGCTCCTTGGCTGTGAAGCAACAGTGCTTACCATCTGGTGAACTGGTGCAATGGTAATAATCTCTCCCTCAGTGTCAGCAAAACAGAGGAAATAATCTCTGACTTCAGGAAACATACTGGAGAATATGCCCCTGTCTACATCAATGGTGATAAAGTGGAAATGGTCAAGAGCTTCAAGCTTTTAGATATCCAGATCACCAACAATCTGTCCTGGTTCCCCCCCAACCCCTGTGCCATGCTACAAATAAGAAAGCCCACCAACACTTCTACTTTCTCAGGAGGGTAAGGACATTTGGCATGTCAGCTATGACTCTCACCAACTTTTACTGCTGCACCATAGAAAGCATTCTTTCTGGTTGAATCAGAGCTTGATACTACAAGAAACTACAAAAGGTTGTGAATATATAGCCCAGTCCATCAGTCAAAGCAGCGTCCCATTCATTGACCCTGTCTACACTTCCCACTGCCTTGGGAAAGCAGCCAACATAATTAAGGACTCCGCACATTCTCTCTTCCACCTTTTTCCATCTTCCTATGTACCAGGTATGACTCCAGCCAGTGGAGAGTTTGCCCTCTGATACCCATTGATTCCAGTTTCGCTGAGGCTCTTTGATGCCACACTTGGTCGAATGCAGCCTTGATGTCAAGGGATGTCACTCTCACCTCACCTCTGGAATTCAGCTCTTTTGGCCATGTTTGAATCAAGGCTGTAATGAGATCAGGAGCTGAGTGACGCTGGCGATACCCAAACTGGGTGTCACTGAAAGAGTTATTGCTGAGCAGGTGCTCCTTGATAGTTCTGTTAATGACCCCTTCCATCACTTTACTGATGATCGAGAGTAGACTGATTGGGCAGTAATTGGCCGTGTTGGATTTGTCCTCCTTTTTGTGTACAGGACATACCTGGGCAATTTTCCACATTGTTGGGTAGATGTCAGTGTTGTAACTGTACTGGCAGAGCTTGGTTAGGCTAAGTTCTGGAACACAAGTCTTCAGTACTATTACTGGAATGTTATCAGAGCCCATTGCCTTTGCAGTATCCAGTGCCTCCAACTGCTTCTCGATATCACGTGGAGTGAATCGAATTGGCTGGAGGTGCTGGGGACAACTGGAGGAGGCTGAGATGGATCATCCACTCGGCACTTCTGGCTGAAGATTGCCGCGAATGCCTTACCTTTTGCACTGATGTGCTGCGTTCCTCCATCACTGAGGATGGGAATATTCGTGCAGCCTTCTCCTCTAGTGAGTTGTTTAATTGTCCACCACCATTCCCGACTGGATGTGGAAGGACTGCAGAGCTTAGATCTGATCCATTGGCTGTGGGATTACTTAGCTCTGTCTATCACTTGCTGTTTTTGCCATTTGGCATACAAGTAGTCCTGTTGGTAATTTCACCAGGTTAATACTTCATTTTTAGCTATGCCTGGTGCTGCTCCTGGCATACCCTCCAGCACTCTTAATTGAACCAGGGTTGATTCCCTGGCTTGATGGTAATGGTAGAGTGGGGAATATGCCGGGCCATGAGGTTGCAGATTGTGCTGGAGGACAGTTCATCAGTCTCCCCAGGAGTCACCGTCCAGACCTCAGTCTCCCCAGGAGTCACCGTCCAGACCTCAGTCTCCCCGGGAGTCACCGTCCAGACCTCAGTCTCCCCGGGAGTCACCGTCCAGACGTCAGTCGCCCCGGGAGTCACCGTCCAGACGTCAGTCGCCCCGGGAGTCACCGTCCAGACGTCAGTCGCCCCGGGAGTCACCGTCCAGACATCAGTCGCCCCGGGAGTCACCGTCCAGACATCAGTCGCCCCGGGAGTCACCGTCCAGACATCAGTCTCCCCCAGAAGTCACTGTCCAGACTTCAGTCTCCCCCGGGAGTCACCTCCCTTGGTGAGTCACACTCTCACCAGCAGGGGTCGCTGTATCAGGATGTCATTCTCCGCCTATCCGGCAGGTGCCGCTATTTGCGCATGTCTCGTCTCTTCCCGTGCAGCAGGTGGCGCGGTTTGAACGTCCTGCATCCACCCGCCCTCCGACAGGTGGCGCTGCATCTGGAGGTCTCCCCTGCTGCTTCTCCCACCAGATGGTGGCGCTCCTCGCCCAGCGATACCGCTGTTCATAAAAATCCCCAACCTCCTCCCCGCAGCTGGTGGCGCTGTTCGTGGAGGACTCGTCATCGTTGTTTCCCCCGTCACCCAATGGGGCTGTTCCCAGAGGGCCCTCCTCCCCACGGTGTGTGGCGCTGTGCCTGGAGGTCCCCAACCTCGTTCCTACAGGGAACGGCGCTGTGTCGAAAGGCTCCTCCACTATCTCCGCCCGGTGGCGCTGTTCCCCAAGCTTCTCCACCGGCGGGAGATGCCCAACCTCCTTCCACCAGCCGGTGGCGCTGTTCCCGGCGGGCCCCTCCTCTCCCCGGTTGGTGGCGCTATGTCGGGAGGCTTTCCCCCAGCCTCCTCCTTCCAGTGGGGGGTGCTATTCCCGGAGGACCCCAACCTCCTTCTCCCGGTTGGTGGCGCTGTTCCCGGAGGATCCACAACCTCCTCCCCCCCGGTGGTTGGCGCTATGTCAGGAGGACCTCGCCTCCTCCCTCCCGGTTGGTGGCACTATGTCTGGAAGACCCACAACCTCCTCCCCACCCGGTTGGTGGCGCTATGTCAGGAGGCCCCGCCTCCTCCCCCCGGTGGGTGGCGCTCTCTGTGGCGGTGCCGGGCCGCGGGCTCCCCGCCCCCTCTCTAGCCGCCTCCCCGCTGTCCCCAGGCGGCTGCGGGTGTTTATTTGCTGCCCTGTGGCAGGCCTCGGGCCCCGGGCAGCAAGATGTGGTTCCTCTACCTCCTCAGCTGGCTCTCGCTGCTGCTGCAGGTCGCTTTTGTTACGCTGGGAATTGGTGAGTGAGCGGTTGCGGGGGGAAGGCGGCCTCAGGGAGAGAGCCCGGGACCGACGGCTGCATTCACCCGAGAGCAGGGCCTGGGCGGAATGAACAGCCACTGGGCTGGGCCAGGCCGGGCTGCTGGGCAGAGTAGGAGAGGCCGGGGCGGGGGAAGGGGTCGTATGGCTCCGGGGGTGGAGGGGGGAGGTTGCCATGGCTCCTGGGGGGGGGGTGTGACCCCCTCTCGGGGTTACAGTGGGGGGAGGGGAACGGCCAACGTAGGCATTGAGCAGGCAACCAATCACAGGGCCCGATAAATGGGTTAGTGCGAGGCTGGACCAATCAGCAAGGTCGATCCGCAACAGGCCGGGGCGGGTGTCCAATCAGAGAGCTCGATACGGCGGAGTGGAAGCGGACGGGCCATCAAACTGTCCAATTGGCCGGTGTCCCCGTCCCTGAGGACCAATCGGATGGCCACGTTGGGACTGTCCATCCAGTCAGAGGGGAGCGCAGCCAGGGGCAGGAGTTTGTGAATGGGAGGGAGAGGGGCCTGTGCTGGGAACATACCCCACCCCACTCCACCCCACCCCACTCCCCCCACCCCACCCTACCCCACTCCACCCCCCCCACCCCACTCCTCCCACTACTCCACCCCACCCCACTCCTCCCCACTCCTCCCCACCCCACTCCACCCACCTACCCCACTCCTCCCCTCCCCTCCCCACTCCACCCCACTCCACCCCACTCCACTCACCCCACTCACCCCACTCCACCCCTCCACCCACTCCCCCACTCCACCCCACCCCACCCCCCCCAACCACCCCACTCCACCCCACCCCACCCCACCCCACTGACCCCCAATTTGCACCCCCAGAACAGGAGCCTGTCCTGGGAGGGAGTGATCAACAGCCCTTCCCCCACCCCGGACAAATCCTGTCTGACACTGACCCACCCCCCGCCCCCAGATGTGGACATGGCACTCTCTCTACCCCCACACCAGGAGTTTGTGCGTGGCAGTGGAGCAGGAGCTAATGCCGGCAGCAAGACCAGCAGCTATTGAGGAAGCACTGCACACCCCCCTCTCGCCCCCACACCCCTCCCCCTACACCCAAACCCACACTGTGCCCCCACACCAGAAGTCTGTGCTGAACAGCTGGGATCTTGGGTTCGTGCCACACTATCTGTAACCCCCACAACTTGCCAGGCTTACAAAATCTCACTAACTGGAGACAATACGCATCTCTTTAACCTGTGCTTAACCCTCTCTCCACTCGCATTGTCTGTGCTTGTAAAGCTTGATTACCCAAAAGACTCTCATTCCAACCATTATTTTGTAAATAGAGTGTGTGACTATTTCTGCCGTTTCTGTGAACCAAACTTTTCACTCATTTGATGAACAAGCAATGCTCCGAAAGCTTGTGATTCCAAATAAACCTGTTAGACTTTAACCTGGTGTCGTGAGATTTCTCACTGTGCCCACCCCAGTCCAACGCCGGCATCTCCACATCAGGTTTGTTTGAAATCACGAGCTTTTGAAGTGCTGCTCCTTGCTCAGGTGAAGTGGAGGGAGGTGCGCAGGCACAGGTGCAGTGACCATAGCCTGACAGCTACAGGTAGTCAAAATTGTCAACAGACAATGCAGGCTGGTTGAATAACAAGTCTCTTTATTTACTGGTTTATTATTGTCAAATGTATTGGTATACTGTGAAAAGTATTGTTTAAAAGCAAATTATCACGGATGCTGGAATCTGAAATCAGCTTTGACAAAAGATCATCTGGTGTGAAGTGTGAACTCTTTTCTCTTACAGATGCTACCAGATCTGCTGAGATTTTCCAGCATTTTCTCCTTTGAAAAGTATTGTTTCTTGTGCGCTATGCAGACAAAGCCTAATCGTATGTAGAGTGCAGAATGTAGTGTTACAGTCATAGCTAGGGTGTAGAGAAAGATCAACTTAATGCAAGGTAGGTCCATTCAAAAGCCTGATGGCAGCAGGGAAGAAGCTGTTCTTGAGTCATTGTGAACGACCTCAGATGCTTATCTTTTTCCAGATGGAGTAAGGTGAAAGAGAGAATGTCTGGGGTGCATGGGGTGCTTGATTATGCTGGCTGCTTGCTGAGGCAGTGGGAAGTGTAGACAGAGTCAGTGGATGGGAGGCTGGTTTGAGAGATGAACTGAGCTTCGTTCACAACTCTTGATAGTTCCTTGTGGTCTTGGGCAGAGCAGGAGCCATACCAAGCTGTGATACAATCAGCAGGAGTGCTATCTGTAAAAGCTGGTCAGAGCAAGTTCACAAGCGTGTAAAGTGTCCACAGATTGTATAACAAGTGTCGAGATGTGTAGGTTAGAGAGGTGAATGTCTAAAATATGTCGAAATAAGGGGATAGGACTTGAGCAGGATTGTGGCTGGTACAGACTCAATGGGCTGAATGGGCTCTTTCTGTGCTGTAGGGTTTCTATGATTCGATGACTTCTAATTAATGATGCAGCTCTATAAGACTCTTGTCAGACCCCACTTGGAGTATTGTGCGCAGTTCTAGTCGCCTCATTATAGGAAGGATGTAGAGGCTATTGAGAGAGTTCAGAGGAGATTTACAAGGATGCTGCCTGGATTGGGAGGCAGGCCTTATGAAGATAGGTTGAGGGAGCTGGGACTCTTCTCACTGGAGAGACATAGGTTGAGAGGCAGCCTGATAGAGGTTTATAAAATGTTGAGAGGAATAGATAGGGTGGACTCTCAGAGACTATTTCCCCGAGAGGACACAGATTTAAGGTGCAGGGAAGCAAATACAAAGGAGATGTCAGGGGTAGGTTTTTCACTCAGAGGGTGGTGAGTGAATGGAACTGACTGCCATCGGAGGTTGTTGAGGCAGACTCACTGGGATCTTTTAAGAGACTTCTGGATGAGTGTATGGAAAAGAATAGGATAGGGGGTTATAGATAGGTCTGTGGATTGGTAGATGTAATCGGCACAACTCGTGGGCCGAAGGGCCTGTTTGTGCTGTTATGTTCTATGTTCTAATTGAAGAGATCATCTAAGAACTGATTTATGGCAGAGAGATAATTACAAATAATCAGAGTGAGATGATGCAAATTAATTCAGGCAGAGCGATCAGCACACATAACCAAGGGATGCATAGTGTCAAAACATGGTATGTACTCATGAACCTATACCCTGTGAATGCTGGCTTTGTGTACTTTCTCACTGAACAGGAGGGAGTGAAAAGAAAGGATAGGACTGAGCTCTTGCTGAACAAGAGTGAGTGAGTGGGAAGGATGGATCTGAGCTCTCTGAACAGGAGGGAGTGAGAGGGAAGGATGGGTCTGTGCTTTCTCTCTGAACAGGAGGGAGTGAGGGGGAAGGATGGGTCTGTGCTTTCTCTCTGAACAGGAGGGAGTGAGAGGAAGAATGGGTCTGTGCTCTCCCTGAACAGCAGGGAGTGAGAGGGAAGGATGTGTCTGTGCTCTCACAGAACAGCAGGGAGTGAGAGGGAAGGACGCCCCTGGTCTTTAACGTTTAGTTTTCTTTTTGTTGTTGGAGGAATGAAATGTAAAAATAGCAAAGCTTTACTGCGTCATAAACGGCCTCGGTGACAGCACGTCCGAAATAATGTGTATAATTTGCTGTCTGTGGTAACGGCTGGCAGGGAAAGGGAGCAATGAGATGTATGATATCCCAAGCTTTATAAACAGGGCATCATGTACAGAGTGGCGGTATTGTGGTGAACCTTTCTGAAACACTGGAGTATTGTGACCATTCAGGGTGCCTTTAGGAAGGATCTGATGGTGTTAGAGAGAGTGCAGGATAGATTCACGGGAATGGTCCTAGGGATTAGGAACTTCAGTTCAGGAACAGAATTGAATAACTGGGCAGCACAGTGTTCATGATGTAGAGATGCCGGCGTTGGACTGGGGTAGTAAGAACTCAGTAAGAATTTAGCAACACCAATTTTAAATCCAACCGATTTATTTGATAGTAAATCTGTGAGCTTTCGACACTCTCGTGTCTTCGTCAGGCAAATGCAGTATTCTGGTCTGCAATCGCACACATATCAACACAGACAGTCACAGTTTGCTGATTAGAATGCAAATCCTTACATCTAACCTGCTATTCAAGTGTTAAAGTGGCTAACAATGTGTGTGAAGGGAATCCTGAGCATTGGTTAGAGAATTGTGTATTTTCTCCAGACAGCACAGTAAGTGAGGTTTTTTGCTAACCCAGGCAAGTCACGGGGGTTACAGATAGTGTGACATGAAGCCAAGATCCCTATTAAGACCATCCTCATGTGTGCAGAACTTGGCTATCAGTCTCCGCTCAGCGACTCTGCGCTGTCGTGTGTCATGAAGGCCCCCTTGAAGAACATTTACCCGCAGGTCGGAGGCCGAATGCCCATAACTGCTGAAGTGTTCGCCCACAGGAATTGTTTTGCCTGGTGATTGTTGAGCGATGCTCAACAATGATGTACAGTAGTTAGCAGTGCTGCCTCACAACGCCAGGGACTCGGGTTCGATTACCAGCTTGAGTCACTGTGTGAAGTCTGTATGTTCTCCCTGTGTCTGGAGGCCTGTGACTAATGGAGTGCCGCTGGATCCATTGTTGTTTGTCATTTATATCAATGATCTGGATGATAATGTGGTAAATTGGATTAGCAAATTTGCTGATGATACAAAGATTGGAGGTGTAGTGGACAGTGAGGAACGTTTTCAAAGCTTGCAGAGGGATTTAAACCCATTAGAAAAATGGGCTGAAAAATGGCAAATGGAATTTAATGCAGACAAGTGTGATTGTCTGGAAGGACAAACCAAAGTAGAACATACAGGGTAAATGGTATGTTCTTCAGAGTTCTGAAGAGCGCAGTTGAACAGATGGATCTGGGAATACATGTACAGAATTCCCTAAAAGTTATATCACAGGTGGATAGGGAGTTTGCGCATTCTCCCCGTGCTTGCATGGGTTTTCTCCGGGTGCTCCGGTTTCCTCCCACATCCCAAAGATGTGCTCTTAGGCTAATTGGCAAAACAAATTCTCCCTAAATTGTCTCAAATTTGGTTTTTTATCCATAGATCTATAAACATAGACAGGGATCACGGGTAGAGATGGGAACATCGGGGTGGCGGCACGGGCTCGTTGGGCCGAAGGGCCTGTTTCCCATGCTGTTTTTGTTCTTTGTTCTTTGTAAAGAGTGCTTTTGGTACATTGGCCTTTATAAATTGGAGTATCAAGTATAAAAGTTGGAGTGTTATGGTAAGGTTATATAAGGGATTAGTGAGGCTGAATTTAAAGTATTGTGTACGGTTTTGGTCACCTAGTTACCGGAAGGATGTAAATAAGGTTGAAAGAGTGCAGAGAAGGTTCGCAAGGATGTTGCTGGAACTTGAGAAGCTGAGTTACAGAGAGAGATTGAATAGGTTAGGACTTTATTCCCTGGAGCGTAGAAGAATGAGGGGAGATTTGATAGAGGTGTATCAGATTTTGATGGGTATAGATAGAGTGAATGCAAGCAGGCTAGAGGAGAAAAAAACTAGAGAGCGTGGGTTAAAGGTGAAAGGAGAAAAGTTTAAAGGGAATTTTAGGGGGGCATTCTTCAATCAGAGAGTGGTGGGATTGTGGAATAAGCTGCCAGATAAATGTGGAGTCATTCTCAACATTTAAGGAAATGGTTGAGAGGGGTGTGGAGGGATATGGTCCAAGTGCAGGTTGGAGAGACTAGGCAAAAAATAGTTTGGGACCGACAAGAAGGGCCAAAAGGCTTGTTTCTGAGCTGTAATTTTCTGTGGTCTGTGTGGGTTTCCTTGGGTGCTTTCTCCCACAGTGTGAAAGGTGTGCTGGTTAGAAGGTGCATTGGCCATGTTAAATTCTCCCTCAGTATACCCGAGCAGGCACCAGAGTGTGGCGACTAGAGGATTTAGACAGTAACTTCATTGCAGTGTTAATGTAAGGCTACTTGTGACACTAATAAATGAACTTGAAGCCGAATTGGAGAAGCGGGGACTGTTTTCTTTGCTTTCGCTGGAGAATTAGATCTGAAAAGAAATAATGGTAGTGGTACAGTTTGAAGGGCTGTAGAGTGGGGCTAGCTGAATTACTTTTGTAGAGAGTGACATGGAGGGAACAGCCTCCCGCTGTTCTGTAACCATTCCCACGATTCCGTTCTGAAGGACAGAGATCTCCGAGTGAGATCATCACTCAATTAACATAGTGGAAATAGTGGGTATTTTCACAGTAACTTCACTGTGATGTTAATGTAAGCCTGTTTATGACACTAATAAATAAACTTCAAACATACTGACACTGCGGTTTATGGGAGTTTGCTGCTGACAGATTGGTGACTGTGTTCCTTCATTATCATGGTTACTGCACCTGAAATGTACTAAATTGGTCGTAACCAGCTTTAGGGTGTCCTCTGTTAATGAAAGGCACTTTCAAATTACAGTCAGTGATTGGGGCGCAGATTGGAGTTGATACATGGGGAGAGAGTGGGACAGTGCAATTAGTTTGGGATTGATACAGGGCTGTGGGGAGTGAGTGAGGTTAGTTTGGGATTGATACAGGGCTGTGGGGAGTGAGTGAGGTTAATTTGGGATTGATACAGGGCTGTGGGGAGTGAGTGAGGTTAGTTTGGGATTGATACAGGGCTATGGGGAGTGAGTGAGGTCAGTGGGATTGATACAGGGCTATGGGGAGTGAGTGAGGTTAGTTTGGGATTGATACAGGGCTGTGGGGAGTGAGTGAGGTTAGTTTGGGATTGATACAGGGCTATGGGGAGTGAGTGAGGTCAGTGGGATTGATACAGGGCTATGGGGAGTGAGTGAGGTTAGTTTGGGATTGATACAGGGACATGGAGAGTGAGTGGATTGAGTAAGTTAGTTTGTGGATTGATACGGGATATGGAGAGTGAGTGGGGTTAGTTTGGAATTGATACAGGACTATGGGTGACTGTGTTGTAACTGGAACAAAACCCATTGACTCAGTCATTGGGATGATGAGCTGTTTTCTCTGATGAAGGCTGAGGGGAGTCTGTGGAATGATTGCTATTAAATTCAAAAGTGAATTCAGAAGAAATGACTTTACCCAGAGAGAGAGAGAACGTGGAAGCTGATAGTATTGGGGTGTTTGAGGAGAAAGACTTGGATACATTTCAGTTAAAGTTAGATAACCACAAACGAGAGAAAGTCATGGAAAGATGTGCTGATTGGGTGAATGAGGAGCATCGACATGTATTAGGCTGAATGGCCTGTTTCTGTAAATTGTGAATTATTCATGAGTGAAATACTTCATTAAGAGTGTAGTCTTCAGTCCCAGAGGCAGCGTTACCTGGTTGAACATCTCTGCCCAATCCCCCTTCCTTTCCCTGCTGCTTTTACTGAGCTGGGTTACCAGAGTGTAATGTGTGTGCTTCTCTCTCTTAACAGCTGCTGGCTTGTACTATTTGGCAGAATTAATTGAAGAATATACGGTCATTACCAGCCGCATCATCAAATACATGATATGGGTGAGTTTTTATATGTTTATAGATGTGGCTGTCACTGGCTTGGCCACCATTTTTTCCCCACCCCTTGTTGCCCTTGAGAAAGTGGTGGTGAGCTGCCTCTTAAGCTGGTGTGGTGTAGGTAAAAACACTAATGCTATTACAGAGGGAATTCCAGGATTTTGATTCAGCTACAGTGAAGTCAAATGAGGATGATGAGTGGCTTTTGAGGAGAGACTGAGTAGAACGAGATATACTGATTGGAATTCAGGAGAATGAGGGATGATCTTATAGAAACATATAAGATTATGAAGGGAATTGATCAGGTAGAATCAGGGAAGTTGTTTCCACTGGTGGGTGAAACTAGAACTAGGGGGCATGGCATCAAAATAAGGGGGAGCAGATTTAGGACTGAGTTGAGGAGGAACTTCACATAAAGGGTTGTGAATCTGTGGAATTCCCTGTCCACTTGAGGCTACCTCATTGAATGTTTTTAAGGCAAGGATAGATAAAGTTTTGAACGGTAAAGGAATTAAGGGTTATGGTGAGCGGGCGGGTAAGTGGAGCTGAGTCCATAAAAACATCAGTCATGATCTTATTGAATGGCAGGGCAGGCTTGAGGGGCCAGTTGAACTACTCCTGCTCCTAGTTCATGTTCTTGTGAATGGCTTGGAGGGGAACCTCTAAGTGGTGGTATCTGCTGCCCTTGTCCTTCTGAATGAAAGTAGTTATGAGTTTGGAAGGTACTGTCCAAGTTGCTGCCGTGCATTTTGTAGATGGTGTACACACGGCTGCTATTCTGTGTCAGGGATTGCGTATTTATAGAGGTGGTGTCAGTCAAGCGGATTGCTTTGCGCTGATGGTGTCAAGCTTCTTGAGTGTTGTTGGAGCTGCATGTAGCCAGACAAGTGGAGTGTATTCCATTACACTCCTGGTGGTGGACAGACTTTGGGAAGACAGGAGGTGAATTGTCACCACAGAATTCCCAGCCTTTGACCTTCTCTTGGAGCTACGGTATTTATACGGCTACTCCATTCAGTTTCTGATCAATGGAAACCCCCAGGATGTTGATGGTGGGGGAATTCGGCACTGTTAATGTCAGTGAATATCAAAGGGTGATGGTTAGATTCTCTCTTGTTAGAGATGGTCATCGCCTGATACTTGCATAGCGTGAGTGTCATTTGCTGCTTGTCAGCCAAGCCTGGATATTGTCCAGGTTTTGCTACATTTGAACAGGTGAATAGTTCTGAGCATTGTGCAATCATTAGTGTACCCTCCTCCCGCATGCCACAGGCACACAAACATCAGGGGCCCATCAATATTAGACAGTTGCTAATAAACCCAATCAGAAATTCAGGAGAAACTTTACCCAAAGAGCAGGGAAAACTTTACCCAGAGTGTAAACTCTCAATCACAGCTAATAGCTGAGTTGAATGGCAGGCATGAAGGGGGGGAAATAATAGGGGGATTTCTTGATGGGGTGAGAGAAGTTTGTGTGGAATATGAAGATAAAGATCTGGAAAGGTTTGTTTGTTGTGATTATTTCCTCACTAGAAGTGCGATATGAATGAACTTTGCTGCTTATCTTCAATTCTCTTCTTCACTCCTCAGTTCTCCACCGGCGTGCTGATTGGTCTCTACCTCTTTGAGAATTTCCCTGCGTTAATGATTGGGGTCGGACTCTTCACAAACCTCGTCTACTTTGGCCTATTGCAGACGTTCCCATACATCTTGCTGACGTCACCCAATTTTATACTATCCTGTGGTAAGTACCCTTCCCATTGCTTCCTCACCCAGTGTTTTTTATTGTCAGTTCACTCCTCGAATGGTGACTGTGTTTAGGTTGTGGATATCCTCGAAATGCTGTCTCAGTCATTCGGTCTACCTCTCCCCTTATGTCGTTTCCCTAGTTTAACACTCCGTCACTCCCATCCTCCCCCTCGTCCTCCCTTCCTTCCCAGGCCTGTCCCCCCCATTTTCGTGCGGCCTGCCCTCTCCTCTCAGCCAAGTCCTCTTCCATAGTCTCCCCAGCCTGCCCACTATCCACTCCCCTCTTCTCCCACCTCTTCACCATCTTCCCCACCCCTGCCAAATTGCTCTATCCGTCCCTCTCCTGTCACCCCCTCATTGTGTCATCTGTCCTTCCCCTTACGCTCCTCGGATTGCCTCTCTTCCCTCGCCCTTTATATTCTCCTCATCTCATCGCTGAGTTTGCCCTCCCCCTCACCCGTGTCCCTCTTCCTTTTCCCTGTTTAGCCTCAATGTCCCTCCACCCCCCCCCCCCTTCTCTCTTCCATTCCAGTAATGCATGGCAGTGAATCCTCCCCATGATTACCGTACCTCAGGCTTGTGAGTGTGGATAGGATTTGAGGTACTGAATGGAGGCTGATGGGGGTTTTGCTTGTTTTCCCACAGTGCTGGTGGTCTGTAACCATTACCTGGCATTTCAACACTTTGCCGAGGAATACTATCCCTTTGCTGAGGTAAGGAGAGCACTCACTGCACTCTGATCAAATAAAGTCATCATGGTTTTATGACAGGGGAATTGTGTTTGACAAATGTTTTAAGGATGTAATGAGTAAACTACATAAAAGGGGAGACTGAGTGGGGGGGGGGGGGGGGGGTAGGGCAGTAGATATATGGATTTCCAAAAGCCAGTCAGTAAGATATCACAGAGACAAGATCTCATGAAGGGTAGGATAGAGGTAGAGAGATTCTTCCTGGTTAGAAAGGATAGCAGAACTAGAGGGCACAGCCTCAAAACGGAAGGCGGGGGGGGTGGGGAGTTTAGATCGGAGTTGAGGAGTTTAGATCGGAGTTGAGGAGGAACTTCTTCACTCAAAGGGTGGTGAATCTCTGGAATTTTCTGCTCGTTGAAGTGGTGGAGGCTTCCTCGCTGAATATGTTTAAGTCACAGGTAGATAGATTTCTGATAGACAAGGGAATTAAGGGTTATGGGGAGAAAGCGGGAAAGTGGAACTGATCCACTTCAGGTCAGCCATGATCTTATTGAATGGTGGGGCAGGCTCGAGGGGCTGGATGGCCGACTCCTGCTCCTATTTCTTATGTTCTTAAGTTGTTGGGAAGGGTGTGGGGTGGGGTAACAAACTAGCGTGGATGGGGAATTGGTCAACAACCAGGAAGCCACATGAAGGCATAATTGGGGTGTTTTCTAGTAGTTTTGATTTATTATTATCACATGTATTATCATGCAGTGAAAAGTATTGTTTCATGTGCACTATCCAAAGCATACCATTCAAGAAGGAAAGGAGAAGGTGTAGAATGTAGTGTTACAATCATAGCTAAGGTATAGAGAAAGATCAAGTTAATGCAAAGTAAATCCAATCAAATGTCTGACAGCAGCAGGGAAGAAGTTGTTCTTGAGTTGGTTGGTACGTGACCTCAGACTTTTGTATCTTTTTCCAAAGGAAGAAGGCGGAAGAGAGAATATCTGGAGTACGTGGGGTCCTTAATTATGCTGGCTGCTTTGCCAAGGCAGTGGGAAGTGTGGACAGAGTCAGTGGATGGGAGGCTGGTTTGTGTGATGGATTGGACTACATTCACAACCTTTTGTAGTTCTTTGCAATTTTGGTCAGAGCAGGAGCCCGTACCAAGCTGTGATACAACCAGAAAGAATGCTTTCTATGGTGCATCTGAAAAAGTTGGTGAGAGTCGTAGCTGACATGCCAAATTTCCTTAATCTACTGAGAAAGTAGAGGCGTTGGTGGGCTTTCTTAACCGTAGTGTCAGCTCTGGGGATGCCAGGACAGATTGTTGCTGACAGGTGGTGATTAGTGAAGTGTCGTAGGGATCAGTGCTGGGGCCTCAGCTATTTATAAGCTCTTAACTAATTAGTCAAAAACGTCATAAGTAATTTATCTTGCATTTGCTGATAAGCCCATAAGACATAGCAGCAGAATTAGGCCATTCAGCCCATTGAGTGTATTCTCCCATTCAATCATGGCTGATATGATTCTCATCCCTATTCCCCTACTTTTTCCTACAACCCTTGATCCCCTTATTGATAAGAACCTATCTATCTCTTGTCTTAAAGACACTTAATACCTTGCCTTCACAGCCCTCTGTGGCAATGATTCACCAACCTCTGGCTGAAGAAATTCCCCCTCATCTCGGTTTTAAAGAAGCTGAGTCCCTTCACTTTGAGACCGTGCCCTTGAGTTCTAGTCTCTCCCATTACTGGAAACATCCTCTCCACATCCACTTTAGGCCCCTTAGTATTCTGTAAGTTTCAATTAAATCCAAAAAGACTTCTGGATGGGATTAAATGTTCTATGTTCTTGTCAGACCCCACCTTGGAGTACTGTGTGCCGTTCTGGTCGCCTCACTACAGGAAGGATGTGGAAGCTATTGAGAGGATGCAGAGGAGATTTACAAGGATATTGCCTGGATTGGGGGCATGCCTTATGAAGATAGGTTGAGAGAGCTAGGTCTCTTCTCCCTGGAGAGATGAAGGTTGAGAGGCGACCTGATAGAGGTTTATAAGATGTTGAGAGGAATAGAGTGGATTCTCAGAGGCTATTTCCCAGGGCTGAAATGGTCACTACGAGAGGACACAGATTTAAGGTGCTGGGGGGGCAAGTACAGAGGAGATGTTAGAGGTAAGTTTACCTTATTGAAACATATAAGATGATTAGAGGTTTAGATAGGGTGGACAGTGATAGCCTTTTTCCTAGGATGGAGAAAGCTAGCACGAGGGGACATAGCTTTAAATTAAGGGGTGGTGGTTTTAGGACGGATGTCAGAGGTAGGTTCTTTACCCAGAGGGTGGTAAGGGTATGGAATGCCCTGCCTGTGTCAGTTGTAGATGCGCCAAGTTTGGTGGCGTTTAAGAGGTTAGTAGATAAGTTTATGGATGAAAAGGGAATGGTTTAGTTTAGAGGGTCACTGCTTGTTCCTAATTGGTTGGTACAACATCGAAGGCCGAAGGGCCTGTTCTGCGCTGTTATGTTCTATGTTCTAAATAGGATTGGGAATTACAGATAGTTCTATGGCCTAGGTATGGATATGATCAGAGCAACTTGTGGGCTGAAGGGCCTGTTTGTGCTGTAGTGTTCTATGTTGTATGTATCCCCACGTCATCCTTCTAAACTCCATCGAGTTTAAACCTAGAGTCCTCAACTTCCTCATTTGACAAATGCTTCATTCCTGGGATCATTCTTGTGAACCTCCTCTGGACCCCCTCCAAGGCCAGCACATCCATCCTAAGTATGGGGCCCAAAACTGCTCACAATCCATCGAGAGGCCATTTGGAATAACGGTAAGCTGTGACGAGGACACAGAGGATGTAAAAAGATTTAGACAGGTTTAGTGAGTTGGCAGGCAGATGGATTATAATGTAAGGAAATGTGAAATTATTCACTTTCCTCATAATAGAAAAGCAGAATATTTTTTAAGAGATGTGAAATTTGTAAATGTTGATGTTTAGAGAGACTGAAGGAGTACAGAAAATTGGCATGTGGAACCAGCAAGCAAGTAGGAAGGCCTACATTGCGGGGAGATTGGAGAATAGGAAATCTTGCTTCAAATGTACAGAATTTTGGTCAAACGTGGAAAACAATTTTGGTCAACCTATTAAAAAGCATATACTCGCATTGGAGGTGGTATTGTGACGGTTCGCTGGATTAGTCCTGGCCTGAGGAGGTTGTCCTACGTAAATTGGATTTGTGTTTTGTAGATGTGAACTCATTGAAACATGTAAGATTCAGAAGGGACTCAACAGGGTAGACATAGAGAAGTGGGTTCCACTAGCTGCAGAATCTAGAATCTGGGGACAATCTTTCAGGAATGTGAGGAGGAGAAATTATTTCACTCAAAAGAATTGGGAATCTCCACCCCAGAGGATTGTGGATGTTCCATCATTAAATATATTTAAGGCTTGTTGTAATCCAGAGTAGAAACTCGAAGGTATTTTATAAAATCTGCTTAGAATATAAGTTTTGTACTTTGAATTCAGCCATGATAAGCATGATATGTTTCGATTTAAATGACCCACTAGGGAGCTTTTCTCAAACAAAGTTAATTAAAAATACAGCTAACATAGAAAATTATCAATAACTTTTATCAATTGCAAACAAAAGAACAACCATGATATTGTATAAGCCTTAATAACTAAATTTACTGTTCCATAGAACAGTACAGGCCCTTTGGCCCTCAATGTTGTGCCAAGCTATGTCTAAATCCAGGATCAAGCTATCCCACTCCTTATTGTTCTGGAGTGCTCCATGTGCCATCCAATAACTGCTTGAAAGTTCCTAAAGTGTCCGACTCACTATCACAACAGGCAGTGTATTCCACACCTCAACCACTCTGAGTAAAGAATTTACCTCAGACATCCCTCCGATATCTCCTACCATGAATCTTATAGTTGTGCCCCCTAGTAACAGCTACATCCCTCAACCTTTCCTCATAAGATCTACCTCCAAACCTGGCAGCATCCTGGTAAATCTCCTCTGCACTCTCTCCAATGCTTCCACATCCTTCTAATAGTGAGGTGACCAGAACTGAACACAATGTTCCAAATGCAGTCTCTCCAATGTCTGATATAGGTGCAGCATAACTCCACAGCTCTTAAACTCAAACCCCCTGTTAATAAACACTAACACACTGAGCCTTCTTCATGGCTCTATCCACTTGAGTGGCAACCTTCAGAGATCTGTGGCTATGAACCCCAAGATCTCTCTGTTCCTCCAATTCCTCAGAACTCTGCTTTTGACCCTGTAATCTGCATTCAAGTTTGTCCTACCAAAATGAATCACCTCACATTTATCAGAGTTAAACTCCATCTGCTACTTTTTGGCCAACTCTGCATCCTATCAATATCTCTTTGGAGCCTACAAGAGTCCTGCACTTGTTCCAATACAACAAACCTCCTTATAAACATACACCCAGGTTTAGGACCGAGAGTACAGATGCTTAGCAATACTGTGAATTAGTCCTTTAGGTAGAACTGAAATTCTGATTTTTCTTTGCGGAAACCCCAACACCTCGCAATAGAGATAATATCACTGCTAGCTTTTAGCTAGCAATCTGGTTACCCTATTATAGAAAGGATATTATTAAACTAGACAGAATGCATAAAAGATTTATCAGGATGCCACTGGGACTTAATGGTTTGAGTTATAAGAAGAGACTGGATAGACTGGGACTTTTAGCAGGCGGTATGGTAACACAGTGTTTAGCACTGCTGCTTCACAACTCCAGGGACCTGAGTTTGATTTCTGGCTTGGGTCGCTGTCTGTGTGGAGTTTGCACATTCTCCTTGTGTCTGTGTAGGTCTCCTCCCACAGTCCAAAGATGTGCGGGTTAGGTTGATTGGCCATGCTGAAATTGCCCCTTAGTGTCCAGAGGTGCATAGGGATTAGTGGGTAATAATATGTAGGGATGTGGGGGTAGGGCCTGGGTGGATTGTAGTTGGTGCAGACTCAATGGGCCGAAGGGCCTCTCTCTCCACTATAGGGTTCTATGTGTTTTCTCTGGAACGTAGAAGATTGAGGGGCAATCTTATAGATGAATATAAAATAATGAGAGGCACTGATCAGCTAGATAGTCAATATCTTCCCCTAAAGTAGGGGAGCCTAAAACTAGAGGGTGTAGGTTTAAGGTGAGAGGGGAGAGAAATGAGAGAGTCCAGAGAGGAAATTTGTTCACCCAGAGGGTGGTGAGTGTCTGGAACAAATTGCCAGAGGTGGTGGTAGAGGCGGGTATAATTTTGTCTTTTAAAAAACGTTTAGACAGTTACATGGGTGAGATGGGCATAGAGAGATATTGGCCAAATGCAGACAGTTGGGATGAGCTTAGTGATAAAAACTGGGCAGCATGGACAAGTTGTTTGCAAACTGTAAACTTCTGACTCTCTTTCTTACTCCAAACCACCGCTAGCAAAGTTTTCATTCTAGGCAGGCAAGAGAAACTGCTTCCAACAGAGCAGAGTTTCTAATAGAAGGGAGGGGGAGAGAGAGAGAGACATACACTGCCTTCAGCCAGGAGTCCACACACCTTTGAAGTAAAAAAAAAAGCCAGCAGTCAAAAAGTGTCTCCTTATTTTCCAATGTGGGTGAAGTGTACTGTAACAGAGCAAATCTTTCACTCCAGCAGAATGGAGGCCATTGAGCCAGTTGGGTTTGGGGTGGTGGTGGTGCAGGGGTGAGTGGCAGTCTGCCAGCATGGTGGAGGAGATGCTCATTTGGTTAATAATCAACCATTTAATTACCAAGTTAATCGTTTATGATTCAGTTATCTCATTCTTCTGTCAGGTACTGGCTTACTTCACACTGTGCCTGTGGATAACCCCTTTCTCCTTCTTTGTATCCCTGTCTGCTGGTGAGAATGTCCTTCCATCCACGATTCAGCATGGAGGTGAGCATGAGCGATGCAGCTCAGTAAACACTGCTGGCATGTTGGTAATTTGTTGAATAACGGGCAGCATAGGGGCACAGTGGTTATCACTGCTACCTCACAGCGCCAGGGACTCGGGTTCGATTCCCGGCTTGGGTCACTACATGGAGTTTGCACGTTCTTCCCTGTTTGTGTGGATTTCCTTCCACAGTCTAAAGATATGTGGGTTAAGTGGATTGGACATGCTAAATTGCCCCTTAGTGAGCAAAGATGTGTGGGTTAGATGGATTAGCAGGGTAAATATGTGGGGTTATGGGAATAGATTTTGGTTGGGATGCTCCGTCAGAGTTGGTGCAGACTCAATGGGCTGGATGGCCTTCTCGTGCACTGTGGGGATTCTACGACGCAGTTTGAGTGAAATTAGCTTGGTAGGTTTTGGGGGGTGAGGTGGGCAGGTTGCGGGGGAGGGGCAGGTAGTCAGTCGATGGGTTGGGGATGTGGAAGGATTGGTTTGTGCTATGGGTTGGAGGTGGTGGTTTTGGAATTGAGGGGGATGGTTTGGTGTGTGGGTAGGAGGGATGGAAGGGAGGGAGTGCAGAGGGGTTGGTTTACATAGAACATAGAACACTACAGCACAAACAGGCCCTTCGGCCCACAAGTTGCGCCGAACACATCAAAACCTACCCAGCCATAGACCTATCTATAACCCCCAATCCCATATCATATACTCATCCAGAAGTCTTTTAAAAGACCCCAGCGAGTTCGCCTCGACCACCACCGACGGCAGCCGATTCCATTCACTCACCACCCTCTGAGTGAAAAACTTTCCCCTAGCATCCCCTCTGTACTTGCTTCCCTGCACCTTAAATCTGTGCCCTCTCGTCACGACCATTTCAGCCCTGGGAAATAGTCTCTGAGAGTCCACCCTATCTAATCCTCTCAACATCTTGTAAACCTCTATCAGGTCGCCTCTCAACCTTCGTCTCTCCAGGGAGAACAGTCCCAGCTCCCTCAACCTGTCTTCATAAGGCATGCCTCCCAATCCAGGCAACATCCTTGTAAATCTCCTCTGCACCCTTTCAATAGCTTCCACGTCCTTCCTATAGTGAGGCGACCAGAACTGCGCACAGTACTCCAAGTGTGGTCTGACAAGGGTCCTATAAAGCTGCAGCATTACCTCCTGACTCCTGAACTCAATCCCTCGATGAATGAAGGCCAGTACACCGTAAGCTTTCTTAACCACATCCTCCACCTGGGAGGCTGATTTGAGAGTCTTATGGACCCGGACCCCAAGATCCCTCTGCTCTTCCACACAGCTAAGACTCCTACCTTTGATAGTGTACTCATTCGTCCTGTTGGATCTGCCAAAATGGACACAACACATTTATCCGCGTTGAAGTCCATCTGCCACTTCTCCGCCCAGTCTTGCATCCTGTCGATGTCATGCTGCAACTTCTGACATCCCTCCAGACCATCCACAACACCACCGACCTTCGTGTCATCGGCGAACTTACTCACCCATCCCTCCACTTCCTCATCCAGGTCATTTATGAAAATGACAAACAGCAAGGGTCCTAGAACAGATCCCTGGGGCACTCCACTGGTGACCGACCTCCATGCAGAAAAAGAGCCATCCACAACCACCCTCTGCCTTCTGCAGGCAAGCCAGTTCTGGATCCACAAGGCCAAAGCCCCTTGGATCCCATGCCCTCTCACCTTCTCAAGAAGTCTTGCATGTGGGACCTTGTCAAATGCCTTGCTGAAGTCCATGTACACCACGTCCACTGCTCTTCCTTCGTCAATGTGTTCAGTCACATTTTCGAAGAACTCAATTAAGCTTGTAAGGCATGACCTGCCTTTTACAAAACCATGCTGACTATTTCTAATCAACCTAAACTTCTCCAAATGCTCGTAAATCTTGTCCCTCAGAAGCCTCTCCATCAGCTTACCAACCACTGAGGTCAGACTCACCGGTCGGTAATTTCCAGGACTATCCCTGTTCCCTTTCTTGAAAATAGGGACCACATCCGCAATCCTCCAATCCTCCGGAACCTCTCCCGTCTCCATCGACGACGCAAAGATCATCGCCAGGGGCTCTGCAATGACATCCCTCACCTCCCACAATAACCTGGGGTACATCCCATCTGGTCCCAGAGACTTGTCTATCTTGATAGCATTTAAAAGTTCTAACACATCCGCTTCCTTAATATCTACATACTCAATCTTTTCAGTCTGCCGCAAACTTGTAGTGCATCCTCCCAGATCACTTTCCACCGTGAATACTGAGGCAAAGTACTCATTAAGCACCTCTGCCATTTCTTCCGGTTCCACACAGACTTTTCCCCCTTCACCTTTTATAGGTCCTATCCCTTCTCTTCTCATCCTTTTACTTTTCACATATTTGTAGAAGGCCTTGGGATTCTCCTTAATCCTACCAGCCAAGGCCTTCTCATGACCCCTTCTGGCTCTCCTAATTTCCTTTTTAAGCTCTCTTCTATAAGCCTTATACTTCTCTAGATCCCCAACATCTCCTAGCTCTTTGAACCTTTTATACACCTTTCTTTTCTTCCTGACTATGTTCACCACAGCCTTCGTGCACCACGGTTCCCGCGTCCTACCAAAACCTCCTTGTCTCACCGGAACGTTGTCGTGCAAAGCTCCAGACAAGCATTCCTTGAACATCTGCCACCTTCCTTCTGTGCTTTTCCCCAAGAACACCTCCTTCCAGTTTATTCGCCCCAACATCTGCCTGATGTCTTCATATTTCCCCTTATTCCAGACAAACACCTTCCTAGCCTGCCTGATCCTATCCTTTTCCAATGCAAGGGTGAAGGAGATAGAATTATGATCTCCATCCCCAAGATGCTCTCCTACCGAGAGATCCATCACCTGTCCTGGTTCATTAGCTAGTACCAGGTCCAGTACAGCCTCTCCTCTCGTAGGCTTGTCCACGTGCTGTGTCAGGAAACCCTCCTGAACACACCTAACAAACTCCTCCCCATCCAAACCCCTTACCCTTGGGATATTCCAGTCGATGTTTGGGAAATTGAAGTCTCCCATCACAACAACTCTGTTATTTCTACATCTCTCCAGTATCTGTTTCCCTATCTGCACCTCAACTTCCCTGTCACTATTGGGCGGCCTATAGAATACACCCAGCAACGTCACCGACCCTTTGCTATTCCTAACTTCCACCCACAGAGACTCCGTAGACATTCCCTCCTCGGTATCCATCTTCTCTGCAGCCATGACACTGTCCCTGATCAACAGTGCCACTCCACCACCTCTTTTGCCTCCCTCCCTGTCCTTCCTGAAGGATCTGAATCCCGGGACCTGTAGTACCCAGTCCTGTCGCTGAGACATCCAAGTTTCTGTAATGGCCACCACATCACAATCCCAAGCAGCAATCCACGCCCTAAGTTCATCCACCTTATTTACTACACTCCTGGCATTAAAATAGACACAGCTCAGTCCCTCAGACTGGACATTTCCCTTCTCCCCCACTCGTCTAACCTGCCTCTCATCCTGCCTAGAGTCCTTCCCTACCTGGGAGCTAACTTCCTTGCTCCCAGTCTCCACATCACTATTCCCTCCCCCTAACCTTTCTAGTTTAAAGTCCCCCCAGTAGCCCTAGCCAGTCTTCCCGCCAAGATATTAGTCCCCCTGGGATTCAGGTGCCACCCGTCTTTGCTGTACAGGTCACACCTGCCCCTAAAGAGGTCCCAATGATCCAGGAACCGGAATCCCTGCCCCCTGCTCCAGTCCCTCAGCCACGTATTCAACTTCCACCTCATACTATTCCTGCTCTCACTCTCCCGAGGCGCAGGCAGCAATCCTGAGATTATTACCTTCGCTTTCCTCTCTCTCAGCTGCCTACCCAGTTCCCTATGATCCCTTTTCATGTCCACTTCCCTCTTCCTGCCTATGTCAGTAGTACCTATATGTACTACAACTTCCAGTTCCTCACCCTCCCCTTTCAGGATGTCCGGGACGCGTCCAGAGACATCCCGAATCCCAGCTCCAGGGAGATATACTACCATCCGCGACTCCCGTCTGCGTCCACAAAAACGCCTGTCCGCCCCCCACACTAGGGAGTCCCCTATAAGCACTGCCTTTTTGCTCTGTTTAATAGGTTTTTGTTTTTGTTCAGCTCCAGGGAGGTGGCCACCGCTGCCTCCCTTGGATGAGCTGTGGGTTTGTGTTTTGAAGGGCAGTGGGTTGGGGGCTGGCAGTGGGTTTGTGTTTTGAAGGGTTGGCTTAAGGTTTGCTTAATTTTCCACAGATGATGTTGTGTCGAACTACTTCACGAAGGGTAAGCGGAGTAAGAGATCGGGAATCCTGGTGATCTTCAGCTTCATCAAAGAGGCAATCTTGCCCAGTCGACAGAAGATATACTGACAGCGGAGCCGTGTGTATATTCACAAGCACTATCAGAACTGATGGACAGGGGAGGAGGGTGGAGCAGAGAGAGACCAAGAGACTTTATTAACCTGGAGAATGATCAGCTCCTGCCTGGACTTTAATTTGGAATTACTTTTTGATTTATTTTTGTTCTATAAATGGACCCTCCTCCCTGCAGGAATATCGTTGAAGATGATTTTAAACACATTATTTTTGCACAGATTTTGGAATTTAGAAGAACTTCAGACAACAACAAAAAACAAATCTTGTTCCATTTGGACAGGAGTGAATGGAAACTCCTCGTGCGATGTATTGTGTCAACATTGGCATTTTATAATGGAGTGGGTGATTACTGTATATGGTTATTGATGCTTCCAGTAAATCTTGTTCAGTTTAATGCAAATTCACCTCCATTCTGCTGAAAGACAGTGTCTTCCCCCACCTCTGCAAATCCCCTGGTCCCTTTGAAAGATATCACTCTGCACCTGTTTCCTGTGAATTCATTTTCCAATCGATATATCTTACTTCTTGTTGTATGAGACAGACACTCCAAAGAATCCTTCTTAATATCAGTAGGGCTACAGTCAGTAACATAGGGTGCTGGGGAGAGAGGTTATTGAGTGACAGTGTGAGGGAGCTGGATTAATATCAGTAGGGATACAGTCAATAATACAGGGTGCTGGGGAGAGAGGTTATTGAGTGACAGTGTGAAGGAGCTGGATTAACATCAGTAGGGATACAGTCAGTAATACAGGGTGCTGGGGAGAGAGGTTACTGAGTGACAGTGTGAGGGAGCTGGATTAACATCAGTAGAGATACTGTCAGTAACACAGAGTGCTGGGGGAGAGGGGTTACTGAGTGACAGTGTGAGGGAGCTGGATTAACATCAGTAGGGATACAGTCAATAATACACGGTGCTGGGGGGGAGAAGGGTTACTGAGTGACAGTGTGTGGGAGCTGGATTAACATTAATGGACATTGGTATAAAGGTGTAGTTACTGAACAAAGCTATGGTAGTTTGTCTTTTGTGATATTAGTGGAGGGATAAATCTTGACTAGAGATCTGGGGAACCACCCCCTCCACAACTCCCCAGCCACGGGATCTTTATAATCACCTGAGAACTGTTTGGGTTTAACACCTTATCCTAAAGCTGCTTTCACTGGGTACTTTCTTTGAGAGATGACTCGATGAGCCTCCTGCAGTGTGTCCATTCTCTCTGGTTGCAGAGTGCCTGGAACTCCAAAATCAGGGCATGTTAATCCTTCCTTCGATTGCTTGAGTAATTTGTTTTACTCAGAGAGGGTGGTTGGGATCTGCACTCTTGCCCTGTAAGGGTGGAAGAGGCAGAAAGCCTCATCACTTTGTATAAAATACTTGGATAAGCCACAGATCTGTGACCCAAAGTGATGGACAGTGGATTAAGCAATGCCTTCTGTTTTCTCAGATATAGACATCATGGATCTACAAATACTTGAATAGACAGGGACTTATTAAGGACAGTCAATGTGGCTTTGTGTGTGGTAGGTCATGTTTAACCAATCTATTAGAGTTTTTCGAGGAGGTTACCAGGAAAGTGGATAAAGGAAGGGCAGTGGATGTTGTCTACATGGATTTCAGTAAGGCCTTTGACAAGGTCCCTCATGGGAGGTTAGTTAAGAAGGTTCAGTCTCTAGGTATAGACGGAGAGCTAGTAAATTGGATTAGACATTGGCTGAATGGAAGAAGCCAGAGAATGGTAGTGGAGGATTGCCTCTCTGAGTGGAGGCCTGTGACTCGTGGTGTTCCACAGGGATCAGTGTTGGGTTCATTGTTGTTTCTCATCTATATCAATGATCTGGATGATAATGTAAATTGGATCAGCAACTTTGCTGATGATACAAAGATTGGAGGTGTAGTTGGCAGTGAGGAAGGTCTTCAAAGCTTGCAGAGGGACTTGGACCAACTAGAAAAATGGGCTGGAAAATAGCAGATGGAGTTTAATACAGACAAGTATGAGGTTTTGCACTTTGGAAGGACAAACCAAGGTAGAACATACAAGGTAAATGGTAGGACACTGAAGAGTGCAATAGGACTGAGGGATCTGGGAATACAGGTACAGAATTCCCTAAAAGTGACGTCACAGGTAGATAGGATTGTAAAAGAGTGCTTTTGGTACGTTGGCTTTTTAAAAAGAAGTATTGAGTATAAGAGATGGAATGTTATGGTGAGGTTGTATAAGACACTGGTGAAGCCGAATTTAGAGTATTGTGTGTAGTTTTGGTCACTAAACTGCAGTTTTGCAGAGAAAATTCACAAGTATGTTGCCAGCACTTGAGAAACTGAGTTAGAGAAAGGTTGAATAGGTTAGGACTTTATTCCCTGGTGTGTAGAAAAATGAGGGGAGATTTATTAGAGGTGTATAAAATTATGATAGATATAGATATAGCGAATGCAAACAGACGTTTTCCACTGAGGCTGGGGGAGAAACAAACCAGAGAGCATGGGTTAAGGGTGAAAGGAGAAAAGTTTAAAGGGAATATAGAATGAGCTGCCAGGGCTCACTTTTAACATTTAGGAAAAACTTGAACAGGTTCATGGATGAGAGGGGTCAGGAAGGATATGGTCCAGGTGTAGGTCAGTGGGACTAGGCAGAAAATGGTTCAGCACAGACAAGAAGGGCCAAAAGGCCTGTTTCTGAGCTGTAATGTTGTATGGGTTGAATGGTGCTTCCCCTGCCACACTCTGTAAACTGTTCATTCCTATCAAGTGGGCTAAGGAGACTATTTAAAAGCCCAGACAGTGTGCGTTGGAAAATGTTTGCACACAGTGACTGAGCCAGGGGCAGTCAGGGATGGGGGTAGTGATCAGAATGTACACCCCTGTTGACTGCATCTCCTTTTATACTGAAGTCACCCTCAGCTGGGAGCAGCGTGTTCACGGAATTGCGACCCTTACAGGCCAGGTTTATTTCCCATCTCTATTTCCCTTGAGAACATGGTGACGAATGATTGCCGATCAGTATTGCAGATGAAGGCTTCATTCACAGTTGTGATGTAGCTGGGTGGTTTGTGAAGCGAGTTCTGAGGAAGGAGCAGTCACGTAGGAAGGGGGAGGGTGGGATCTGCAGCCACTGAGCGGGTCAGAATTTCCTCCCACAAGAATATTTGTAAACCAGCTAGGTTGTAAGACAATTTCTGGGATACAGAGTTTCCCAGTGTCTGTGAAAGCAGCTTCCATGGGTTGTAGTTATTTCATTGGTAAATTCCCCAGCGTCTTGGTGGGATTGAAGTGTCTCTGGCCCAGCATTGTGGAATAACAAGTTTTGATTTGAAAGATTATTGGCTGGATAGATACGCTCTTCCTCTCTATCTCTCCCACGTTACAGGAATGATGTGGACGCTTTGGAGAGGGTGCAGAAGAGATTTACATAGAAACTATAAACAGAAGTAGGCCATTTGACACTTTGAGCTGATCATCAAATTCAAAATGCTAATTTTTTCCACCACCCCCGCCCTGCTTCCCCAAAAATCAGTGAGCCTGACATTTACCAAGCTGCTGGACAAATTAGGATTGTTTTCTGTCAAGCGGCAGGAGATCTGATAGGGGTCTATAAAATAATGAGAGCATAGACAGGGTTGAAATGTCTAATAATAAGGCGCATGCACTCAAGGTGAGGGGGGGGGAGAGTTCGAAGGAGATGTTCGATGGGATGAAGGAGTACAATATAAGGGGTAGGAGTCTTAGCTGTGTTGTAGAGCAGAAGGATCTCAGGGTCCGGGTCCATAGGACTCTTAAATCGGCCTCGCAGGTGGAGGAAGTGGTCAAGAAGGCATACGGTGTACTGGCCTTCATTAATCGAGGAATAGAGTTAGGAGTCAGGAGGTAATGATGCAGCTCTATAAGACTCTTGTCAGACCCCAGTTGGAGTATTGTGCGCAGTTCTGGCCGTCTCATTATAGGAAGGATGTAAAGGCGAGAGTTGAGAGGAGATTTACAAGGATGCTGCCTGGATTGGGAGGCAGGCCTTATGCAGATAGGTTGAGGGAGCTGGGACTCTTCTCACTGGAGAGACTTAGGTTGAGAGGCGACCTGATAGAGGTTTATAAAATGTTGAGAGGAGTACATAGGGTGGACTCTCAGAGACTATTTCCCCTAGCGGAAATGGTCAATACGAGAGGACACAGATTTAAGGTGCAGGGAAGCAAATACAAAGGAGATGTCAGGGGTAGGTTTTTCACTGAGGGTGATGAGTGAATGGAACCGACTGCCGTCGGAGGTTGTTGAGACAAACTCACTGGGGTCTTTTGAGAGACTTCTGGATCAGTATATGGGGAAAAAAAGGGGGTTATAGATAGGTCTGTGGATTGGTAGATGTGATCGGCGCAACTCGTGGGCCGAAGGGCCTGTTTGTGCTGTATTCTGTGTTCTATGTTCTATGTGAGGGACAAGTTATTTTACACAGGGTGGTAGGTGTCTGATACATACTGTTAGGGGTGATGATGGAGACAGATATGATAGGAGTGTTTAAGGAACTTTTAGATAAGCACATGAATCTACAAGGAATAGAGGGAAATGGACCAAGAGAAGGCAAAAGGGATTAGTTTAATTGGCGTCATGTTCAGCACAACATGGGAGCTGAAGGGCCTGTTCCTATACTGTGCTCTATGTAAAAAGATGCATGCTATAACCTATGCATCAATTCCCCGTTTCTGTAAATCAGATGGACTGCAGCGAGACAGATTTTTATTTGTAAGTACTGGTGGGAATAACCTGCCGAATTCTACAACTGAATTGAGCGTCATGATGCAATTAACCTGTTCCCATACAGGCAAGGCTTCCTGGTAAGGCTGTGGCGGAGTGTGGGTCACCGCTATCCTTGGATTTCAATCCAACCAAGGTTTGGAGATTACTGAAACTTGTTCCATTTTGGAGATGCTTTGACTCTGGTTGAAGGACATCCACACGGGTGTAGAGGCTGTGATAGTGGAGCGTGTAGATGGGCTTTGAGAGGAGGCAAATGGATCAATGGAGAACCTCATGCTCTCCTTCAAATAACATTGTTGGATTTTTGTTTTCACATTCCCTTAAGAGACCATAGCCCTGCCTGCTCTAACATCTCTCCTCAGCTCCAGCACTGCAGCATTCCTTCACATTGGGAGTCTCAGCCTGGGTAACTGAATTCCTGTCTGTGGGATCAAATCCACAACCTTCTACCTCAGCCAGGTGAGTGCCATCCAATGCTGCGAGGTCAAGACTTTGACACTTGATTTCATTTTGAAATAGATGCTGTTTGTCCAGAGGTGGAGATGTCCTCTTGGTCTGTGTACTGGTGCAGTCCGCCTGGCGCGTGGAGTGGGAGCGGGAGGGTGTGAGGTAGGATGTCTTTGACTCCAGACATTCCCGTAAGTGCCTCTCTATCTCGGGCTTGTCCTTGACCACGCCACGCTTCTTGGGAAGGTTTAAGACGTCAACAGCTTTGAAATCCTCCGGGATTCTCAGTCGGTGGTAAGTGGAACCTGGGAACAATTCCTTCTTGATGGTGTCAAGAGGTAGTGTTGGCAGACGCCACGCTTTCTCCCCGACCTTGGTCCTTATCTCAGGCTGACCCATGTGATCCAACACTAGCTGATATAAGACTCCAAAATCGTGCTGCTTGAGCGTGGAATTCAAGTTCACGTCCGGATCAGCTTCTATCTGTCTGGAGATGTTAGCCATTGGGATGGAAGTGGGATTGGTGCTGACGTTCCAGATTGGCTTGGCTTGGCAGACGTCCTTGTGAGGCGTGGCGCAAGGTTGCGAGCCTACGATTGCAGGGCGCCTTCCTTCAGACATTTCCCTTCGGGGATAACCCTTGGAGCGGCAGGGACCTCGTGGCTTTGTGACCGGCACCAACATGAAGGTCTGTGTGGTCTCAGTCCAGTCCTCAATCTTCACCGAGTCCCTCAACTGCTGCAGCCTCCGTTCTGACTCTGTTCTGCGTGCCTTGATAAAGCTGGCCGATTTCCTCAGCACGTTGGGAAGGTGCTTCTTCTCTAACCACACTGTGAAGGACTCGTTGGCAATGGATTCTTTCTCTTCCTGCAGTAACACAAACCATCAGAACTTTTCAATGTATCAAAATAACACAAATGTGGCTCTGTTGCTGGGGGTGCAGGGAAGCCATAATGTAAAATAGAACAAGGAAAATTACAGCACAGGAACAGGCCCTTCAGCCCCTCCAAGCCTATACCAACCATGCTGCCTGACTTAACTAAAACCACCGACCCTTCCCGGGACCGTATCCCTCTATTCAAATCTCATTATAGAACATAAAACACTACAGCACAAACAGGCCCTTTGGACCACAAGTTGCACTGATCATACCCATACCTACTAGGTCATAGAACTATCTCTAACTCCCAATCCCATTTAATCCCATGTACTCGTCCAGAAATCTGTTAAAAGACTCCAGCGAGTTCGCCTCCATCATACCAACGGCAGCCGATTCCATTCACTCACCACCCTCTGAGTTAAAAACTTACCCCAACATCTCTTATTAGCTAATGCCTCTCCATACAGTCAACATCTTGGTAAATCTTTTCTGTATCCTCTCCAAAGCCTCTACATCCTCCTGTTAGTGTGGCGATCAGAATTGAACACTATATTCCTAGTGCAGCCTAATTAAGGTTCTATAAAGCATTAACATGACTTGAAGGCAAGCATGCTGTATGCCTTCTTCAAATGCGTTGCCACTTCCACTGACCTCTGTACCTGTACACCCAGATCCCTCTGCCTATCGATACTCCTAAGGGTTCTGCCATTTACTGTATATTTCCTATCTGTATTAGACCTTCCAAAATTTGTTACTCACGTTTGTCCAAACAGACTTTCCAAAAAAAAAGAGAAGGAACAGAGAGAGAGAGACCCCAGGGTGATACAGAGGTTAACACTGCTGCCTCACAGCAATTGGGACCTGGGTTTGATTCCTGGCTTGAGTCACTGTGCAGGGTCTGCACGATTTCTTCCAGATGCTCCGGTTTCCTTCCACAGTCCAAAGATATATGGAATATGCTGATTGGACATGCTAAATTGTCCCTTACTGTCACAAGATGTGTAGGTTAGAGGGATTGGTGGGGTAAATATATGGGATTAGGGGGATAAGGCTTGGGTAGGGTTGTCATCAGTGCAGGCTCGATGGGCTGAATGGCCTCCTTTGCTGGTTTGTAAAATTAAAGCACGTGCCAGAGGTGGTAATAGATGGACATGGATTAAAAATTGGTTAACAGGAAAAAACAGCAAGAATAAATGAGTCATTCTTGAGTTAGCAGCTATGACTAGTGGGATGTTGTAATTCCCCTTGAACTGAGTAGGCTAGCAAACTAATTTCAAGGGGCAGTTGAGAGTCATTCTGTATGTCTGGAGTCACACACAGGCCAGACCAGATAAAGATTTCCTTCCCTGGATGGCATGATGGTACAGTGGTTAGCATTTTTGCCTCACAGTGCCAGGGAACTGGGTTCAATTCCAGCCTTGGGTCACTGTCTGCCTGTTAAGAGTCTGCACATTCTCCCCATGTACATGGGTTTCCTCTGGATTTCCTCCCACAGTCCAAAGATGTGTGGGTTATGTTGATTGACCATGTTAAATTCTGCACTGTAGGATTCTATGTTTCTAAATAATTACTTTGGGTCAAGGAATATTCAAGAATTCTCTCAGAATTAGGAATTCAAGAGACTAGGGAGAAAGAAGAATTTAAGGAAATCAGTAAGAGTGTTGTATTGGCAACATTAGGGGGACTCAAAGTTGATTACTCCCCCCGGAGCCGATATTCTATATTTCAGGGCGTTAAATAAGGGACTATGGAGATAGTGGATGTCCCTAGTGTCAGGGGGGATTAGCAGGGTAAATATGTGGGGGTTATGGGAATAAGGCCTGGATGGGATTATAGTCAGTGCATACAGGCCACCTCCTGTGCTATGGATTCTATTAATGCCAGAGGATTTGAGAGCAGGAGTACTGAGGTCTTGCTTCAACTGAATACAGCCTTGATAAGATCGCACCTGGAGTACTGTGTTCAGTTCTGGTTGCCTTACCTAAGGAAGGTATGATAGATGACTATATAGGGGAAAAACTTCTTTACTCAGAGGGTGATGACAGTCTGGAACATGCTGGGAAGGTGGTGGAGGATGAGTGCTTGGCATGCCAAAACATTCAGGGCTATGGGCCAAGTGCTAGGATTAGGTGGGCAGGTCTGGTTCTGTCATACGATAATTCCACCTCGATGGGCTGAACGGCCTCTTCTGCACTGTAATATTCTGTGATTCTGTTACTCCGAGAAGTTGAGTCAGGAGTCATTGGAGTTTAGAAGAATGAGAGGTGACCTTATTCAGACAGGTTTGACTCAACAGGTTTGACAGGGTCGATGCTGAGAGGTGGTTTCCCCTTGTGAGAGAGTCAGGAACCAGAGGGTTTAATCTCTGATCTCCCACTTAATATAGAGATGAGGAGGAATTTCTTCTCAGAGGGAGTGAATCTGTGGAATTCTTTCCCACAGAGGGCTATAGAGGCTGGGTCATTAACTAATGGACAGATTTTTAACCAGTAAGGGAATCGAGGGTCTGGGTATGAGGCAGGAAAGTGGAGTTGAGGATTATCTCATCACAACAGACATGATCCCATTGAATAGCAGAGCAGACTCGATGGACTGAATGGCCTATTTCTGTGCCTACATCTTATGGAATGAAATTCGGAAACATTTCTATATACAAAGGGTGGTAGATGTTTGGAACTCTTTTCCACAGTGGACAATTAATGTTAGGTCAATTACTAACTTTAAATTTGAGATTTTTGTTTATGAAGCAATATGAGATAAAGATGTGTACATGTAATGGGATGGCACAGCAGATAGCACTGCTGTCTCAACACCAGGATCCGGGGTTCAATTCCTGGCTTGGGTCACTGTCTGTGCAGAGTCCGCACATTCTCCCCATGTCTCAGTGGGTTTCCTTCGGGTGCTCCAGTTTCCTTCCACAGTCCAAAGACGTGCTGGTTAGATGCACTGGCCATATTAAATTCTCCCTCAGCATACCCGAACAGATGCCGGAGTGTGGGGACTAGGGGATTTTCACAGCAACTTCATTGCAGTGTTAATGTAAGCCTATTTGTGACACTAATAAATAAACTTTTAAAGGCTGGCTTGTATGTTAGCCACAATCTCACTGATTGGTGGGACAGGCTTGGGTAAATGACATAGAATCCCTACAGTGCAGAAAGAGGCCATTCAGCCCATCGAGTCTGCACCGACAATAATCCTCCCTAGGCACTATCTCCATAATTCCACATATTTAACCCACTCTAACCTCCGCATCCCAGGAAACTAAGAGGCAATTTAGCATAGCCAGTGCACCTAACCTGGACATCTTTGGACTGTGGGTGGAAACCGGAGCACCCAGAGAAAACTCACCTGGATACAGGGAGAATGTGTAAACTCCACACAGACAGTGACCCAAGTGGGAATTGAACCTGGGTCACTGGAACTGTGAGGCAGGAGCGCTAAACACTGTGCTACATGAGCTCCTCCTGTTCCTACATTCCGTTGGTTAGGAGGGTTAGGGCTATCTGGTCAAATACCTGCAGCTTTATCTCTCTCTCTACCGATAGTTACTAACCTGCTGGATTTCAGATTGATATTTTTCATCCACCAGTAAGATAAACTTCAGCTTCTGCAGCTTGCCCATTTCCTTGAAGAAGTCGACCTGGTTCGCCTCCCACACAACATTGGCTAAAAACCTGGAAACGCAAAGTGTGTAGAAAGGCAATCCAATATAAGACAAAATGCAAATCTTCATTTTTTTTCTTTTTATGTTATAACCTTCCAGTCAATATTTCAAACATGTTAAACACGGTCTATTGAGAAAAACAACGTGGCCTCTAAGCTCCAGATAGTCCTGAATCTCGAGCAAATATCTAATTAAATGTGGATATTCATAGCCATCCGGAGAATTCACACATCCCTGTGTTTAAGGATGGTCAATAGCATTCCAGCTGACTCACCTTCTATTTCACCATGAATGAATGAAACATTGAAACTCGTTGTGTGTTAAACAAATGTGAATGATCCCATTGACTTTCTATTATACCATAGAATCCCTACACTGCAGAAAGAGGTATTTGACCCATTGAGTCTGCTCCAATCATAATCCTCATAGCCTCACGTATTGACTCTGCTAGTCCCCTAACACTAAGGGACAACTTAGCAAAGCCAATCCATCTAAACCTGCACATCTTTCAACTGTGGGGGGAAACCAGAGCACCTAGAGGAAACCCATGCAGACATGGGGAGAACGTGCAGACTCCACACAGGCAGTGACTGAGGTTGGGATTGAACCCGAGTCCCTGGCGTTATGAGGCAGCAGTGCTACCCCATCAGACTGGTTGAATTTCAAAGTGTTTAACAACAGCACAGGAGGTATAATCAATACACATTATCCCTTTCTGGCAAAAAAGGACTTTGAACTTGTAAAAGTCATGTTGAGAGGAAGTAATTTTGTTGTCTACTCTTCAAGTAGAATCATAGAATTATACAGAAGAGGCCTTTCAGCCCATCAAGACTGCACTGACGTGAAAAATTCAGCAACAAACTCCTCAGACGGAAAATCATCAGTCAGCCATCAAACCCTGCTAAAGTAATAAGCAGCTGTATCTTGAAAGCAGGAGAATTGTTCTCCCAATCTGTTCCAGCTTCAGCTTCATCTGAGAACCAATCTCCTAGAAATTTAACAACAAGAATGTAATGAGAGGTTGTATAAGACATTGGCGAGGCTGAATTTAGAGTATTGTGTGTAGTTTTGGTCACTAATTACAAGAAGGATATTAATAAGGTTGAAAGAGTCAGAGAAGGTTTACAAGGATGTTACAAGTATTTAGTGTTAACAAATTGTCCCTAAATTAGATCTCCCTTAATCTGGCACACATAATTCTCTAAATTTGCACCCTTTTATTGTGGAGTCCAAGAAGCATAGACAACAGTTATAGGTAGAAGAAGGATTGGAATGAGGCACTCACTGAATGATAAAATGGGTGGCGCGGGCTTGTTGGGCCGAAGGGCCTGTGCTGTCTCGTTCTTTCTTCTTTGGATGTTGCAGGGACTTGAGAAACTGAGTTACTAAGAAAGGTTGAATAGGTTAGGACTTTATTCCCCGGAACGTAGAAGAATGAGGGGAGATTTGATAGAGGTGTATAAAATTATGATGGGTATAGATAGAGTGAATGCAAGCAGGCTTTTTCCATTGAGGCTAGAGGAGAAAAAAAACTAGAGAGCGTGGGTTAAGGGTGAAGGGGGAAAAGTTTAAAGGGAATATTAAGGGGGAGTTCTTCACACAGAGAGTGGTGGGAGTGTGGAATGAACTGCCAGATAAAGTGGTAAATGTGGACTCACTTTTAACATTTAAGAAAAACTTGGATGTGTTCATGGATGAGGGGTGTGTGGAGGGTTATGGTCCAAGTGCAGGTCAGTGGGACTAGGCAAAAAATGGTTCGGCACAGATAAGAAGGGCCAAAAGGCCTGTTTCTGTGCTGTAATTTTCTACGGTTCTAAAAAGATTATAAGAAGTCCCACAACACCAGGTTAAAGTCCAACAAGTTTATTTGATAGTAAACCTGTTGGACTTTAACCTGGTGTTGTGAGACTTCTTACTATGTTTACCCCAGTCCATCGCCGGCATCTCCACATCATGTCTAAGAGGTTTCACAGCTTACTGAATGTCCTTCAGCTCAACCAAAGTATCAACTTGTCTCAGAAACTACAGGCCTACCACAAAGCAGACTGAAATAATCATGGGATTTAATTGTATTATTTCCATTTATACCTAGTTAAGTGAGTGAAGTGAGGGTGGTGTTGTGTTTTTAAAATTTGTGAAAATAAATAATTATAGTAACTTGATTCCACCCCACTTAAGAACAAACTATAGACATTTTTCATGAACATCAACCATTTACTAGTTGATGCAGATTCAATGTTTCCAGACGTGATTCTGGGATCTAACTGTTGGGATAAGTCCAGACAAGTTGGAGTGAAGCCCCCAACTTGGTTTCTGATTGGTCAGCCTAGGTCATGTGACCCTTTCAGAGGGGCCAGACACCACCGTTAGTTTTAAACTCTCAGACAGCTTGCTGCTGGAATTAAATTGAGACAATCAGTGAGGGTAAGAAAATAGATATATCTCAGGTACAAAACACACTGATCGTAGATGATGAGAAAACTCATACGCTCTGTCTGTGAGAATTTAAAACTCATCTTTCATTAGCTCAGAACACTCTTGATTACTTTACAACCAATTGTGACCATTTTATTGACTGTCACCCTGGTTAGGACTCACCGTGGCGCAGACTTGAAACATAAGAACAGAACAGAAAAAACTTTATTTATTCATGGGACATGGGGCATTGCTGGTTGGCTAGCATTTATTGCCCATCCCTAATTGCCTGTGGGCAGTTGAGATCCAATCACATTGCTGTGGCTCTGGAGTCACATGTAGGCCAGACTGGGTAAAGACGGCAGATTTCCTTCCCTAAAGGACATTAGTGAACCAGATGGGTTTTTCCGACAATGGTTTCATGGTCACCAGTAGATTTTTAATTCCAGATGTTTGAAAATCAAATTCAAATTGCACCATCTGCCATGGTGGGATTCGAACACAAGAGCCCAGAACATTTGCTGAGTTTCTGGATTAGTATCCTAGTGATAATACCACCAGGCCATTGCCTCTTCACAGACAGATAGCCTCTTGTGCCTGATGTACAATTCAACACAAGCACTTTCTGCATTTCCCATGCCTGGAAAATGCTCAAAGGAGGATTGGTTACCCCCCCCACTCCCCCTCCCCATTTAAAGATGTTAATTTGTTTGCTAAATTGCTCCTACAAAGTGGCTGGAATAAATTTATTCTCCAGTTCCTTCAAAACTCACCTTATCTCCCGAGAACAAAGATGACAGACACATGGGAACAACTAGGTACAAATCACACATCACTGTGATCTAATTTGAGAGGTGACATGTTGGCACTGTGGTTAGCACTGCTGTCTCACTGCGCTACGGATTCAGGTTCAAATCTGCGTGGGTTTCCTCTGGGTGCTCCAATTTCATCCTACCCTCCAAAATGTACAGGTTAGGTTGATTAGGGTTGAATGCCCTCCTTCTGCAGTGTAGGGATTCTATGATTTATGATCATCGGGAACTATTATCACTGTTCCTTCACTGTCACTGGGCCAAAATCCTGGAACTCCCAACCTAACAGCACTGTGGGTGTACCTACACCACAGAGACAGCAGTGACTCCTTCCCTAACAGCACTGTGGGTGTACCTACACCATAGAGACTGCAGTGACTCTATTCCTAACAGCACTGTGGGTGTACCTACACCATAGAGACAGCAGTATCTCCCTCTCTAACAGCACTGTGGGTGTACCTACACCATAGAGACAGCAGTGACTCCCTCCCTAACAGCACTGTAGGTGCACCTACACCATAGAGACTCAGTGACTCCCTCCCTAACAGCACTGTGGGTGCACCTACACCATAGAGACTCAGTGACTTCCCTCCCTAACAGCACTGTGGGTGCACCTACACCATAGAGATTGCAGTAATTCCCTCCCTAACAGCACTGTGGCTGTACCACTAGACGCAGTGCTCTATCCCTAACAGCACTGTGGGTGTACCTACACCATAGAGACTGCAGTGACTCTATCCCTAACAGCACTGTGGGTGTACCTACACCATAGAGACTGCAGTGACTCTATCCCTAACAGCACTGTGGGTGTACCTACACCATAGAGACTGCAGTGACTCTATCCCTAACAGCACTGTGGGTGTACCTACACCATAGAGACTGCAGTGACTCTATCCCTAACAGCACTGTGGGTGTACCTACACCATAGAGACTGCAGTGACTCTATCCCTAACAGCACTGTGGGTGTACCTACACCATAGAGACTGCAGTGGTTCAGGAAGGCAGCTCAGTATCATCACTTTGAGAGATATGTGAGATGGGTGTAGTGTGAACTCTGCAGAAGGCTAAGCTGGTCAGACTGTACATACCTCGCACACTGACGGTGACCCCAGATTTTAGCCACATCAATTGGCCTGTGACCTCTTGAGTCACGGATTTTCACTTTAGCTCCAGCTTGTACTAAAGTAATGATACAATCTAGTAAACCCACTTCCGCTGCCTGGTGAAGCGGGGTTATACCATCCTCTGTCTGCCTGGAAAAAAAAGAGAAATGTTTTCAATATCACAGCAGGATATAGTTTACAACAGGAAGGGAAAAACAGCAAATTAGAAGGTGTCAATACATTTGTTCAACCCTCCTCTCCCACATGTACACTCTCCCCTATCACACTGTATCCACCCATTTAACCCTCTCCCAGCCCCATGTACACTCTCCCCTATCACACTGTAGCCACCCATTTAACCCTCTCCCAGCCCCATGTACACTTTCCCCTATCACAGACTCTACTCTCATTTTAATTCAGCCCATTTCTCCATTATTGTATCCTGTTTGTGGGATCTTGCTCTGCAAAAAATAATTCCATATATTTTTACATGATGATTCCTGACATATTTAGCTGTATTGTTTATAATATGCCCACTAACTCTAAACTCCACAACCAGGGATGTTTTCAAATTATTTTGTTAACACTGAGAGGATGTGATTCAGCCCCTTAATTGTACTCCGTCATTTAGTAAAACCAGTGACTAATCTCTACCCAAACCCCATCTTTAGCTGTGTAACAACTTCAAAACGAAACCCATCTTTTTCTTTCGTGGGTTGTGGGTGTCACTGGTAAGGTCAGCATTTATTGTCCATCCTAATTGCCCTTGAAATGAGTGGTTTGCCAGACAATTCCACAGTTGAGAGTCAACCCCCTTGCTGTGACTCTGGAGTCACTAATTGGCCAGACCGGGTACTGACGGCAGATTTCCTTCCCCCTTCTCTACTTCTTCCATTGGCAAAAAAAAGTCTGAGGTCACGTACCAACCAACCCAAGAACAACTTCTTCCCTGCTGCCATCAGACTTTTGAGTGGACCTACCTTGCATTTAGTTGGTCTTTCTACAGCACCGCGGTACTCACTATGCTCCTGTATGCCTGTGAAACATGGACTGTGTATTGAAGGCATGCAAGACAGCTCAATCATTTCCACATGACTTGTCTTCGCAGAATATTACGCATCAGATGGCAAGACAAAGTACCAGACACTGAAGTTCTCTCTAGAGCAAGTCTACTATCAGTCCACACACTGCTGATGAGAGTGCAGACCCAGTGGGCAGGTCATGTCATCCGTGTGTCAGATGAGTGCATACCCAAGCAGCTCCTTTTTGGGGAACTCTCTGCTGGGAAGCGCTCGCATCGAGGGCAGAAGAAACATTTCAAAGAAACATTTCAAGGCCTCCCTGAAGTCGCTTGACATTGACACGACCACATGGGAAACGCCGGCACAAAACTGCCCTACCTGGTGCTGCCTCATTCACAAAGGCTGTCAAGCTCACGAAGCAAGGTACATTGCTGAAGCACAACTTAAACGCGAGCTGCTCAAGTCCAGAGCCACCAACGCAACAACTACAGTGTCTACACAATTTTGTCCAATATGTGCCAGGACATTCTGTGCCCGATCAGTCATCTTTGACATACTGCAACCAGCCTCAAAATGACTAATGGTGTCGAGATTCTTAGCGACAACAATGGACGAACAACCTGTCATTAAGTTGATCTTTCTGTACACTGTAGCTATGACTGTAACATTACATTCTGCACTCTCTCCTTTCCTTCTCTATGTGGGGTATGTTTTGTCTGTATAGCATTGAAGAAATAATACTTTTCACTATATACTAATACACGTGGCAATAATAAATCACATCAAAATCAAATTTAGCACAGCTGTCTCACAGGGCTGGGGACCCAAGTTCAACTCCTGACTTGGTTCATTGTGTGGAGTTTGCAAATTCTCCCCTTGCCTGCGTGGATTTCCTCCGGGTGCTCCAGTTTCCTCCTACAATCTGAAAGACGTGCTGGTTAGGGATGCATTGGCCGTGCTAAATTCTTCACCAGCGTACCCGAACAGGAGTCGGAGTGTGGCAACTAGGGGATTTTCATAGTGGCTTCATCACATTGTTAACGTAAGCCCACTTGTGACACCAATAAATAAACTTTAAACTTAAAGGATTTTTTTGTTGGGATTTTACAACAATCCTGTACAGGAAGTCCTCACTTAAAGTAAATCAATGCTAAAGACAGAGTTAGATTCTCGAGGACAATCTGTGCCTGGAAAATCTATGTAAAAATTGAAAGGCTTTAATACACATACTGAGCTGTCCAGTATAGTGAGTAATTTAAACTTTGCTGCCTCGCGTGCAGGTTTCCCCTCACAGTGACCTTGTTAAAACACCAAGTTTACAATGGGTTCCTCAAACACAGGGAGTATACAGTACAACACAGAGCGATGCTCCTGTACCACAGAAAATTCTTCCAAAAACAGAAATCCATAGCAGTTCCTCAGGTACCTACTGTATCCACAGCAAAGAAATGTGAAGAAAAAAACCAAAGTTTACAGTTTCTGCACTGTAAGATACACAACCTGGAGAAGTCTTTCAATAAATGAAGTTCACAGAATATTACAGTGCAAAAGAGGCCCTTCGGCCCATCGAGTCTGTACCGACGCATGGAAGGCTTTGACCTGCCCACCTAATCCCAACCTCTCTTTATAATTTAAATGCTCCATCCCAGGCAGCATCCTGGTGAATCTCCTCTGCACCCCCTCCAGTGCGTTCATATCCTTCCGATAATGTGGTGACCAGAACTGCACACAGTGCTCCAGCTGTGGCCTCACCACAGTGCCTTAACTAGTACAGGGTACAATAAAACAAAAGCTTAATGGTGGAATTTAGTTTAGTGTGGGAGCAGGTCATCCCAGAATGCACAGCAGACCAAGTGATGTTTCTTGAATGTACGGAAAGAACAAGATGGAGACAATCACGAGCCAGGCTTCGTTCGGAATCCCTAGGCCTCATCTCACCGTGACACCCTCCTATTGAGATGTGATTTTTTTTATCCGTTCATAGGACATGGGTGTTGCTGGCTGATGCTGTAGAGATGCCGGCGTTGGACTGGGGCAAACTCAGTAAGAGGTCTGACAACACCAATTTTTAATCCAACCGATTTATTTGATAGTAAACTTGCAAGCTTTCAGCCTTTGTAGCCTTCGTCAGGTGAATGAGGTGTTCTGGTCTACAATAGCACACATATCAGCACAGACAGTTTACAGATTGCTGGCTGGCCAGCATTTATTGCACATCCAGAGGGCAGTTGAGAGTCAACCCCCTTTGCTCTGGCTCTGGAGTCACAAGTAGGCCAGACCGGGTAAGAACAGCAGATTTCCTTCCCTAAAGGGACATTAGTGAACCAGATGGGTTTTTCTGACAATAGTTTCATGAGTAGATTCTTAATGCTGGATTTTTTTTATTGAATGCAAACTCCACCTGGTGGGATTTGAACCTGAGTCTCCAGGGCATTAGCTGAGTTTCAGAGTTAATGGCGCTTCAACGCATACTTTAAAACTGGAAATGCTGCATTTTAAATAAAAAAAACTCTTTCAAACAAAACCATTGAAAAGGGGGAGGGGAGGCATTTACTGTAGATTCATGATCATTATCACTTCAGCTCAACGTTTTATTTATTCTTCATTAATTATCCATTGTCCGTGACAAAGGGGTGTGATAAAAGGAGAACCGGATTAAACAATTAAACAACTCACTGGAGGAGAAGGCTCCACAAATATCCCCATCCTCAATGATGGAGGAATGCAGCACATCAGTGCAAAAAATAAGGCTGAAACATTCACAGCAATCCTCAGCTAGAAATTGTTCACAAAAGTTATTAATGACTTGGATAGTGGCATAGAAAGTCATATATCTAAACTTGCTGGTGACATAAAGTTCTTAGCACTGAGTGGCACAGTGATTAGTACAGCGCAAGGGAGCCAGGTTCAATTCCAGCCTCTGTGTCTGTGTCGAGTTTGCATGTCCTCCCCGTGTCTGCGCGGGTTTCCTCCGGGTACTCCAGTTTCCTCCCACACTCCAAAGATGTGCGGGTCAGGTTGATTGGCCATGATAAATTGTCCCCTTGAAGTCAGGGGGACTACAGGGGTAAGTACGTAGGGTTACAGGGATAGAACATGGGTGGGACAGTTGTCAGGGCAGGCTCGATGGGCTGAATGGCCTCCTTCTGCACTGCAGATTCTATGATTTATAAAATTACAAAGGCTAGGTGAATGGGCAAAACTGCAGCAGATGGATATCAATCCATGTAAATATGAGGTTATTCATTTTAGACTGAAAAATGATAGATCAGAGAACTTTCCAAATGGCATGAAGTTAAATATAATACATGTCCAAAGAAATTTGAGTGTTCAGCTGCATAGATCTTTAAAATGCAGATCCAGGAAATAATCAATAAGATTCGTGGAATGCTGGCCTTTACATCGAGAGGAGTGGATTATAAGAACACAGAAGTTATACTGGAACTATACAAAACCCTTGTTAGACCCCACCTGGAGATCTGGACTCCACACCTTAGCAAGGACATAAAAACAGAAAATGCTAGAAAATTCTCAACAGGTCTAACAACATTCTTGGGGAGAGAATAGAGCCAACGTTTCGAGTCCAGATGATCTTTTGGCCGAGTTGCCATTTAGTCTTGAAACTTTGGCTCTATTCTCTCCCCACAGATGCGGTCAGACCTGCTGAGATTTTCCAGCATTTTCTATTTTTGTTTCAGATTCCAGCGTTCTCACTATTTTGTTTTATCTTGGGAAGGAGTCACTGGCTTTGGAGGGAGTACAACAGAGCTTTGCAAGAATGACACTGGATTCCAGGGGTTAAGCTACGAGGAGAGCTTATATCAGTTAGCCTGTTTTCTACAGAATGCAGAAGGTTAAGGGTTGCTTCGTCAAAGTCTTCAAACTACTAACGGGAAAGGACAGGGTGGATAAAGATGAATTAATTCCACTGGTTAGAGATTCTAGAACTAGAGGGCATAGTCTAAAAATTAAGGTTGGACTGTTCAGTAGGAAGCACTTCCACACAAAAGAGTGATAGAGGTTTGGAATTCCCTTCCATGAAGAGCAGTTGATGTGAGATTTGTTGCTAATTTTAAATCAGGTAAAATTTTGTTAAGCAAAGGTATTAATGGGCTGAAGCGAAGTATGTGGAGCCATGATCTCATTATATGGCAGAAGAGGCTCAATGGGCTGAATGGCCTACTGCTGTTCCACAATGCTGAGTGGATGGACCATCTCGTCCTCCTCTGGACGTCCCCATCACAGATGAGAGTCTTCAATAAATTCGATTCACTCCACATGATATCAAGAAAGAGTTAGAGATACTACAAAGGCAATGGGCCCCGAGATTATTCGACAATAGTACTGAAGATTTACACTCCAGAACTTGCCGCTGCCCTAACCAAGCAGTTACAACATGGGCATCTACCCAACAATGTGGAAAATTGCCAGGGTGTGTTCTGTACACAAAAAGCAGGATAAATCCAACCCACCCAATAACCACCCAATCAGTCTACTCTTGATCATCAGTAAAGTAATGGAAGGGGTCATCGACAGCGCTATTAACCAGCACCTACTCAGCAACTCAGAGCGAACTCTGCTGGTGGGGGTCATACCTGGTACATAGGGAGATGGTCGTGGTTGTGGAGGGTCAGTCACCTCAGCTCCAGGACATCTCTGCAGGAGTCCCTCAGGGTTAGTGTCCTAGACCCAGCAATCTTCAGCTGCTTCGTCGATGACCTTCCCTCCATCAACCTGCTCAGTGACGCCCAGTTTGGGTTTTGCCAGGGTCACTCAGCTCCTGACCTCATTACAGCCTTGGTTCAAACATGGACAAAAGAGCTGAATTCCAGAGGTGAGGTGAGAGTGACATCCCGTGACATCGAGGCAGCATTCAACCAAGTGTGGCATCAAGGATCCCGAGCCAAACTGGAATCCATGGATTTCAGAGCGAACTCTGCTGGTGGGGGTCATACCTGGTACATAGGGAGATGGTCGTGGTTGTGGAGGGTCAGTCACCTCAGCTCCAGGACATCTCTGCAGGAGCCTCTCAGGGTTAGTGTCCTAGACCCAGCAATCTTCAGCTGCTTCGTCGATGACCTTCCCTCCATCAGGGGATTTTCACAATAACTTCATTGCAGCGTTAATGTATGCCTACTTGCGGCACTAATAAATTAGCTAAACTCATATCAGAAGGTCAGAAATGGGGGACGTTCACTGACTGATGTTCAGCACCATTCCCAACTCCTCAGATACTGAAGCAGTCCATGTCCAAACGCAATGACACTTGGAGCAACTTGGGGAGACAAGTGACAAGTAACATTTGTGTCACTCATGTTACCAGCCAACGATCATCTCCAACAAGAGAGAATGTAGACATCGCTTCTTGACATTCACTGGTGTTACCATCGCTGAATCCCCCCTATCAACATCCTGAGGATTACTATTGAGCAGAAACTGAACTGGACTAACCATATAAACACTGTGGCTACCAGAGCAGGAGAGAGGTTAGGAATACTGCAGAGAGTAACTCACCTCCTGACTCTCCAAGCCCTCTACACCATCTACAAGGCACAAGTCGGGAGCGTGATGGGAATCTCCCCACTTTTTTGGATGGGTGCATCTCCAACAACACACAAGAAACTCAATACCATCCAGGAGTATCCTGCTTGATTGTTACTCCTTCCATAAACGTTCTCTCTATCATCAATGCACAGTAGCAGCCGTGTGCACCATCTACAGATTGCATTGCAGGAACTCTCCAAGCCTCCCTAGATGGTGCAATTCAAACCTTTAACCACTACTATCTAGAAGAACGAGAGCAGCAGATACCTGGGAACCCCACCAGAATATTCCCCTCCAAGATACTCACCGCCATAACTTGGAAATCTAATACTGTTCCTTCATGGTCGCCAAGTCAAAGTCCCAGAACTCCCTCCCTAACAGTGCTGTGGGTGTACCTACACCACATGGACTGCAGTGGGTTCAAGAAGTGGGCTCATTACCACTTTCTTAAAGGCAATTAGGGAAGGACAATAAATGCTGGCCCAGCTAGAAGTCCCCACACCTCATCAATGAATCTTTTTGTCTCTAGAAATTGTTATTTTCTTATCGGCTAACTCTGATTCATTCTCCAAGGCTCCCTGTGTAGTGAAGCTACGTTGACACATACAGGTTTGGATTGGCACCAATTCTGAGGAGGTACTTCAGGCATTTCAGCGCTCGGAATTGGCACTCTTTGTTCAGGATCAGGTGGATGGGGCTCCAGCCCTTTGGATTGGCCAGGTTCACATCCATGTGATAGTCTTCGACCAATACCTTCAGGCACTCCAGCCTCCCATGCACAGCAGCCAAATGCACCGCATTGTAACCCTAACAGCAGGAGGGACAGACAGAGAGACAATGCAGGGTTAGTGCCGACATAGAAACAGATCAGCATGCAAACAGATCAACGTGCAAACAGATCAACGTGCAAACAGATCAACGTGCAAACATATCAGCATGCAAACATATCAGATGCAAACATATCAAGGTGCAAACATATCAAGGTGCAAACAGATCAACGTGCAAACAGATCAACGTGCAAACAGATCAACATACAAACATATCAGCATATAAACATATCAGCATGCAAACATATCGACGTGCAAACAGATCAACGTGCAAACAGATCAGCATGCAAACATATCAGCGTGCAAACAGATCAACGTGCAAACAGATCAACGTGTAAACATATCAGCATACAAACATATCAACATGCAAACATATCAACATGCAAACATATCAGCATGCAAACATATCAGCATGCAAACAGATCAACGTGCAAACAGATCAACGTGCAAACAGATCAACGTGCAAACAGATCAACGTGCAAACAGATCAGCATGCAAACATATCAGCGTGCAAACAGATCAACGTGCAAACAGATCAACGTGTAAACATATCAGCATACAAACATATCAACATGCAAACATGTCAACATGCAAACATATCAGCATGCAAACATATCAGCATGCAAACAGATCAACGTGCAAACAGATCAATGTGTAAACATATCAGCATACAAACATATCAACATGCAAACATATCAACATGCAAACATATCAACATGCAAACAGATCAACGTGCAAACAGATCAACGTGCAAACAGATCAACAGACAAACAGATCAACGTGCAAACAAATCAACGTGCAAACAGATCAACGTGCAAACAGATCAACATACAAACAGATCAACATACAAACAGATCAACATACAAACAGATCAACATACAAACATATCAACATACAAACATAACAACATACAAACATATCAACATACAAACATATCAACATGCAAACATATCAACATGCAAACATATCAACATACAAACATATCAACATACAAACATATCAACATACAAACATAACAACATACAAACATATCAGCATACAAACATATCAACATGCAAACATATCAACATGCAAACATATCAGCATGCAAACAGATCAACGTGCAAACAGATCAACATGCAAACAGATCAATGTGTAAACACATCAACATGCAAACATATCAACGGACAAACAGATCAACGTGCAAACAAATCAATGTGCAAACAGATCAACGTGCAAACAAATCAACGTGCAAACAGATCAACGTGCAAACATATCAACATACAAACATATCAGCATACAAACATATCAACATACAAACATATCAGCATACAAACATATCAGCATACAAACATATCAACATGCAAACATTTCAGCATACAAACATATCATGTGCAAACACAACATCGTGCAAACATAACAACGTGCAAACATTTCAGTATACAAACATATCAGCGTGCAAACATATCAACATACAAACATATCAACGTGCAAACATATCAACATACAAACATATCAACATACAAACATAACAATATGCAAACATAACAACGTGTAAACATAACAACGTGCAAACATAGCATACAAACATATGAATAGATCATCAACATGCAAACACATGATCACAGTCAGGAGTAGGCTATTCAATCCCTCAGGTTTTCTCCATCATTCAATGTGATCAAGCCTGATTGATTTTCATGACTAGGGGGAGGTGATGGCCCAATGGTATTATCACTGGGTGATTAATCCAGAAACTCAGCCAATGTTTTTGGGAGACCAGGGTTCGAATCAGCCACAGCAGATGCTGGAATCTGAATTCAATAAAAAAAATCTGGGATTAAGAATCTACTGACGACCATGAACCTACTGCTAATTGTTGGAAAAACCCATCCCTTTAGGGAAGGAAATCTGCTGTCCTTACCCCAGTCTGGCCTACATGTGACTCCAAATCCACAGCAATGGGGTTGACTCTTAACGGCCCTCTGAAATGGCCACTCAGTTAAAGGGCAATTAGTGATGTAATAGTGTTGGCCCGGGTCAGTGAAGACCACAAACTCCAGATGAATAAAGAGAAAAATGAAATCCTGCCTCACACGGATAACCTTTGACTCCCCTGTTAGTTAAGAAGCTATCACATTATTCACTCGCCCTGTTTCCAGCACTCACTGGGGCTTTACAGGCTCACGACCCTCTGACAGAAAGAATTTCTCCCCATCTCTGTCTTAAATGGGAAAACCCTTATTATTAAACAATGTCCCTGGCTCTAGTCTCTCCCACAAGGGGAAAACATCCCCTCAGCGTTCCCAATGTCCACCATCCCTCAGGATTTCATATAATTCAATAACATTACCCTCCCTACACTTCATTGGATACAGGATCAGCCTACCCAACCTTTCCACATTAAAAAAAAACTTCAAAAATCAATTGAGTGAACTCTTTCTAAGGCATTTATATCTTTTGTTAATTAAGGAGACCAAAACTGCAGAACAGCTGTAGTAGGGCAGTGTGGGGGTAAGTGTCCTGGCCTGTGGGGTGGGAGACAGGCAGACACCGTGTACCTCCACGTCTCTCTGTCACTGGATTTCCAGCATTGTTACCTTGCTGCAGAAACCAATGTACAGCAGCATAAATGATTTAAATGTTCATTTAAATCCCACAAGCATCTTCCCCCCACCGTGTCCCCACCAAGTGTTACATTTGAGCAAGGTTAACAAAAATCCTCCACTAAGGGGGAGCTGGCAACCTGAGGGGGTGGAGACAACACAGACAGTCCCTGTATAGAGAGAAGACAGTGTAGAGGGAGCTTTACTCTGTATCTAACCCCGTGCTGTACCTGTCCTGGGAGTGTTTGATGGGGACAGTGTAGAGGGAGCTTTACTCTGTATCTAACCCCGTGCTGTACCTGTCCTGGGAGTGTTTGATGGGGGACAGTGTAGAGGGAGCTTTACTCTGTATCTAACCCCGTGCTGTACCTGTCCTGGGAGTGTTTGATGGGGGAACAGTGTAGAGGGAGCTTTACTCTGTATCTAACCCCGTGCTGTACCTGTCCTGGGAGTGTTTGATGGGGGACAGTGTAGAGGGAGCTTTACTCTGTATCTAACCCCGTGCTGTACCTGTCCTGGGAGTGTTTGATGGGGACAGTGTAGAGGGAGCTTTACTCTGTATCTAACCCCGTGCTGTACCTGTCCTGGGAGTGTTTGATGGGGACAGTGTAGAGGGAGCTTTACTCTGTATCTAACCCTGTGCTGTACCTGTCCTGGGAGTGTTTGATGGGGACAGTGTAGAGGGAGCTTTACTCTGTATCTAACCCTGTGCTGTACCTGTCCTGGGAGTGTTTGATGGGGACAGTGTAGAGGGAGCTTTACTCTGTATCTAACCCCGTGCTGTACCTGTCCTGGGAGTGTTTGATGGGGACAGTGTAGAGGGAGCTTTACTCTGTATCTAACCCCGTGCTGTACCTGTCCTGGGAGTGTTTGATGGGGACAGTGTAGAGGGAGCTTTACTCTGTATCTAACCCCGTGCTGTACCTGTCCTGGGAGTGTTTGATGGGACAGTGTAGAGGGAGCTTTACTCTGTATCTAACCCCCGTGCTGTACCTGTCCTGGGAGTGTTTGATGGGGACAGTGTAGAGGGAGCTTTACTCTGTATCTAACCCCGTGCTGTACCTGTCCTGGGAGTGTTTGATGGGGCAGTGTAGAGGGAGCTTTACTCTGTATCTAACCCTGTGCTGTACCTGTCCTGGGAGTGTTTGATGGGGACAGTGTAGAGGGAGCTTTACTCTGTATCTAACCCCGTGCTGTACCTTCCTGGGAGTGTTTGATGGGGACAGTGTAGAGGGAGCTTTACTCTGTATCTAACCCCATGCTGTACCTGTCCTGGGAGTGTTTGATGGGCGACAGTGTAGAGGGAGCTTTACTCTGTATCTAACCCCGTGCTGTACCTGTCCTGGGAGTGTTTGATGGGTTAGTGTAGAGGGAGCTTTACTCTGTATCTAACCCCATGCTGTACCTGTCCTGGGAGTGTTTGATGGGGTTAGAGTAGAGGGAGCTTTACTCTGTATCTAACCCCGTGCTGTACCTGTCCTGGGAGTGTTTGATGGGGTTAGTGTAGAGGGAGCTTTACTCTGTATCTAACCCTGTGCTGTTCCTGTCCTGGGAGTGTTTGATGGGCGACAGTGTAGTGGAGCTTTACTCTGTATCTAACCCCGTGCTGTACCTGTCCTGAGAGTGTTTGATGGGGACAGTGTAGAGGGAGCATTACTCTGTATCTAACCCCATGCTGTACCTGTCCTGGGAGTGTTTGATGGGGACAGTGTAGAGGGCTTTACTCTGTATCTAACCCCGTGCTGTACCTGTCCTGGGAGTGTTTGATGGGGACAGTGTAGAGGGAGCTTTACTCTGTATCTAACCCCGTGCTGTACCTGTCCTGGGAGTGTTTGATGGGGACAGTGTAGAGGGAGCTTTACTCTGTATCTAACCCCTGTGCTGTACCTGTCCTGGGAGTGTTTGATGGGGACAGTGTAGAGGGAGCTTTACTCTGTATCTAACCCCGTGCTGTACCTGTCCTGGGAGTGTTTGATGGGGACAGTGTAGAGGGAGCTTTACTCTGTATCTAACCCCGTGCTGTACCTGTCCTGGGAGTGTTTGATGGGGGGACAGTGTAGAGGGAGCTTTACTCTGTATCTAACCCTGTGCTGTACCTGTCCTGGGAGTGTTTGATGGTGACAGTGTAGAGGGAGCTTTACTCTGTGTTTGGGAAGAGAAGACAGGATGAATTCTGGGTGAATCAGATGGGTGTGCGCTGAGGCACTTACATTCTGATCCACTGCAACCTTGTCTTTTGCTTTGTTTAAGCTCAGTTTCAGCCATTCAGCATCGCCCACCGTGGCGGCCATGAGCTCATCACTCATCACCTCACCCCGATTCCATTTCTTCCTCTTGATCCTCGGCATGGTGATTCCTCATTCATTGATATTACCAAGAGTTTCCAGGAGCAGGAACAGGGAACACGCAATGTTAAACAGCATCAAAATGTCCCAACTTTCTTCAAACTCAACCTACAAAGGAAGAAGAGAACATTGAGGGATTGGAGACTGACAGAGAGACGGAGGAATTGGAGATGGAGGGAGAGACGGAAGGGTTGGAGATGGAGGGAGAGACGGAGGGATTGGAGATGGAGGGAGAGACGGAGGGATTGGAGATGGAGGGAGAGACGGAGGGATTGGAGATGGAGGGAGAGACGGAGGGATTGGAGATGGAGGGAGAGACGGAGGGATTGGAGATGGAGGGAGAGACGGAGGGATTGGAGATAGAGGGAGAGACGGAGGGATTGGAGATGGAGGGAGAGACGGAGGGATTGGAGATGGAGGGAGAGAGCGGAGGGATTGGAGATGGAGGGAGAGACGGAGGGATTGAGATGGAGGGAGAGACGGGGGATTGGAGATGGAGGGAGAGACGGAGGGATTGGAGATAGAGGGAAGGACGAGAGGGATTGGAGATGAGGGAGAGACGAGGGATTGGAGATAGAGGGAGGGACAGAGGGATTGGAGTGGAGGGAGAGACGCAGGGATTGGAGATAGAGGGAGAGACGGAGGGATTGGAGATAGAGGGAGGGACGGAGGGATTGGAGATGGAGGGAGAGACAGAGGGATTGGAGATGGAGGGAGAGACGGAGGGATTGGAGATGGAGGGAGAGACGGAGGGATTGGAGATAGAGGGAGAGACGGAGGGATTGGAGATGGAGGGAGAGACGGAGGGATTGGAGATGGAGGGAGAGACGGAGGGATTGGAGATGGAGGGAGGGACGGAGGGATTGGAGATGGAGGGAGGGACGGAGGGATTGGAGATGGAGGGAGGGACGGAGGGATTGGAGATGGAGGGAGGACGGAGGGATTGAGATGGAGGGGAGACGGAGGATTGGAGATGGAGGGAGGGACGAGGGATTGGAGATGGAGGGAGGAGACGGGGGATTGGAGATAGAGGGAGAGACGGAGGGATTGGAGGTAGAGGGAGAGACGGAGGGATTGGAGATAGAGGGAGAGACGGGGATTGAGATGGAGGGAGGAGACGGAGGGATTGGAGATGGGGAGAGACGAGGGATTGGAGTGAGGGAGAGACGGAGGGATTGAGATGGAGGGGAGACGGAGGGATTGGAGATGGAGGGAGAGACGGAGGGATTGGAGATGGAGGGAGAGACGGAGGGATTGGAGATGGAGGGAGAGACGGAGGGATTGGAGATGGAGGGAGGGACGGAGGGATTGGAGATGGAGGGAGGGACGGAGGGATTGGAGATGGAGGGAGGGACGGAGGGATTGGAGATGGAGGGAGGGACGGAGGGATTGGAGATGGAGGGAGAGACGGAGGGATTGGAGATGGAGGGAGAGACGGAGGGATTGGAGATGGAGGGAGGGACGGAGGGATTGGAGATGGAGGGAGAGACGGAGGGATTGGAGATGGAGGGAGGGACGGAGGGATTGGAGATGGAGGGAGGGACGGAGGGATTGGAGATGGAGGGAGAGACGGAGGGATTGGAGATGAGGGAGAGACGGAGATTGGAGATGGAGGGAGAGACGGAGGGATTGGAGATGGAGGGAGAGACGGAGGGATTGGAGATGGGGAGAGACGAGGATTGGAGATGGAGGGAGAGACGGAGGGATTGGAGATGGAGGGAGAGAGGAGGGATTGGAGATGGAGGGAGAGACGGAGGGTTGGAGATGAGGAGAGACGGAGGATTGGAGATGGAGGGAGACGGAGGATTGAGATGGAGGGAGAGACGGAGGGATTGGAGATAGAGGGAGAGACGGAGGGATTGGAGATGGAGGGAGAGACGGAGGGATTGGAGATGGAGGGAGGACGGAGGGATTGGAGATAGAGGGAGAGACGGGGGATTGGAGATGGAGGGAGAGACGGAGGGATTGGAGATGGAGGGAGAGACGGAGGGATTGGAGATGGAGGGAGAGACGGAGGGATTGGAGATGGAGGGAGAGACGGAGGGATTGGAGATAGAGGGAGAGACGGAGGGATTGGAGATGGAGGGAGAGACGGGGATTGGAGATGGAGGGAGATATGGAGGGATTGGAGATGGAGGGAGAGATAGACTGAGGGATTGGAGATGGAGGGAGGACAGACTGAGAAATTGGATGAGGAGAGGTTGGAATGGATTGGGACTATTTTTCTTGGAGCAAAGAAGGCTGAGGGGTGACTAGAGGTGTACAAAACTACTAATGGAAGATATAGCGTGAACAGGATAAAATCAGTTCCCTTGGAGGAGAATTCTAGAACCAGGGACAAGATTCAAGTGGCAGAAGGCAGGGAGGGCACGTGAGGAAGAACTTTTTTTTAGGCAGAGGGTGGTGGGTGTCTGGAATTCCCTGCCCCATTTGGTGGTGGAGCCAGAGACACTAAACTCTTTTAACAAGTCCCTGGATCAGCACTGTAAGTGCTGTAAGCTACAGGGCTATGGGCCAGGTACAGGAAGGTGGGAAATAGAAAAGGAGCAACCTGAGTGTCCTTGGGCTGGCATGGACAAGATAGGCTGAATGGCCTCCTTCTGTGCTGTGATATTTCTATGGTTCTAAGTTGCTGGCCTATGGGGACAAGGCAGGGCAGTGGGACTGTGAGTTACACCTGCTGAGACTTGGCTTGAACATAATGGGCCAAATGGTCTCCTTCTGAACTGCTCCCATTCAATGGTATAGTCTCCAGCTAACCCTGTGAACAAGGTGCTAGTAACAATAGGTATGACAAATTATAGAATCATGAATAAAAATGAGTGCGAATGTGTGTGCATGGATGTGTGTGCATGTGAGTGCATGCACGTGTGATTGCATGCATGTGTGTGTACGTGCGTGTATGTGCATGTGTGCGTGTGAGTGTGTGCATGAGTGTGTCTGTGTGTGTATGTGTATGTGCAAGCGTATGTGTGTGTGTTTTGTGTCTGTGTGTGTGCGCGCGTGTATATGTACAAGTGTGTATGTGTGTGTATGTGCGTGTATATGTGCATGGGTGTGTTCATGCATGTGTGTGTGTGTGTCTGTGAGAGAGTGTCTGTGTGTGCATGCATGTGTATATGTGTAGATATTTATAACAAGTGGATTTGATGTGTGTGTAGGATAGTTTGCAATGGTAATGATGAACACAGGCCACACTATAACACAATAGAACATAGAACATAGAACATTACAGCACAGAACAGGCCCTTCGGCCTTCGATGTTGTGCCGACCAAAATAAAAAGCAATGCCCCTCCAAACTAAACCATTCCCTTCTCTTCCATATACTTATCAATTAACCTCTTAAACGCCACCAAACTTGGCGCATCTACGACAGCTGCAGGCAGGGCATTCCACTCCCTAATCACTCTTTGAGTAAAGAACCTACCTCTGATATCCGTCCTATAACTCATACCCCTTAATTTAAAGCTGTGTCCCCTCGTGCTAGCTTTCTCCATCCTAGGAAAAAGGCTATCACTGTCCACCCTATCTAAACCTCTAATCATCTTATATGCTTCAATAAGATCCCCTCTTAGCCGCCTCCTTTCTAACGAAAACAACCTCAAATCCTTCAACCTCTCTTCATAGGACCTGCCCTCCATACCAGGCAACATCCTGGTAAACCTCCTCTGTACCCTCTCCAATGCCTCCACATCTTTCTTATAATGTGGCGACCAGAACTGCACACAATACTCCAAGTGCGGCCGCACTAGAGTTTTGTACAGCTGCAACATGATGCTGCGGCTCCTAAATTCAATCCCCCTACCAATAAAAGCTAAGACTCCATAAGCCTTCTTAACAACTTTATCCACTTGACTGCCTACTTTCAGGGATCTATTGACACATACACCAAGATCCTTCTGTTCCTCAACACTATTAAGAGCCCTACCATTAGCCCTATACTCTACACATTTATTGTTCCTGCCAAAGTGCATTACCTCACACTTTTCCACATTAAACTCCATTTGCCACCTCTCGGCCCAGCTCTGCAACTTGTCCAAGTCACTCTGTAAACTATAACACCCCTCTTCACTATCTACCACTCCACCGACTTTAGTGTCATCTGCAAATTTACTGATCCATCCCTCAATACCCTCATCCAGATCATTTATAAAATTACAAACAGCAGGGGCCCCAAAACAGACCCCTGAGGCACACCACTCGTCACCGAACTCCACGATGAATATCTCCCATCAACCACCACCCTCTGTCTTCTATCTGCCAGCCAATTCCTAATCCAATTAGCTAAATCACCCCCTATTCCACACATCTTCATTTTCTGTAGAAGTCTTCCATGGGCCACCTTATCAAACGCCTTACTAAAGTCCATATATACTACATCAACCGCCTTACCCCCATCCACCTCTCTGGTCACTTTCTCAAAAAACTCAATGAGGTTAGTAAGGCATGACCTACCCTTCACGAAACCATGCTGACTATCCCCAATCAATTCATTTCTCTCTAAATAACTATAAATCCTATCCCTAATAATTCTCTCCAATACTTTGCCCACAACAGAAGTAAGACTCACTGGCCTATAATTCCCTGGAAGGTCTCTCTTCCCCTTCTTAAACAATGGGACCACATTCGCTATCCTCCAGTCCTCCGGAACCACACCCGTAACCAACGAGGACCTGAAGATCAGAGCCAGAGGCTCTGCAATCTCCTCTCTTGCCTCCCAGAGAATCCTAGGGTAAATCCCGTCCGGCCCAGGGGACTTATCCAACTTCAAACCCTCGAGAATTTCTAACACATCCTCCCTATCTACTACAATACTTCCCAATTTGCAACCCTGTACCTCAGTGTTCTCCATAGCTACATTTCCAGCATTCTGCGTGAATACCGAAGAGAAATATTTATTCAGTGCCTCACCAATCTCTTCAGGCTCCACGCATAACTTCCCACTGCTGTCTATGACTGGCCCAATGTTAGAATCACTGTTTCAGGTAGATAAGGAGCAGGCCCTTCTGAGTATTATATACTGCTCTGTGTAGCTACACTGGCAGCACACTCTACTCCAAGTCTGGAGGCTTTGCACTCATTTTCATTAGGATTTGAGTGTAATAATCTCATCTGATATTGCAGTACTGTACTGAGGGTGGTGCTGCCCTGTCAGAGATGCTGTCTCTCAGATGAGATGTTAAACTGAGGTCCCTCTCTCTGGCGGATGTTAAAAAATTCCACGTCACTATTTCAAACAACCGTTAATACAGAATCCCTACAATGCAGAAGAAGGCCATTCGGCCCATCGAGTCTGCACTGACTACAACCCCAGCACTAACCCCGTAACACAGGCATTTACCCAGCTAGTTCCCTGATACTAAGGGGCAATTTAGCATGGCCAATCCACTTAACCCGCACATCTTTGGACTATGGGAGGAAAGTGGACAATCTGGAGGAAACCCACGCAGACATGGGGAGAACGTGTAGACTCCATACAACCAGTGATCCAACTGAGAATCGAACCCGGGTCCCAGGTGTTGTGAGGCCCCAGTACTAACCACTGTGCCCCCGTGCCACCCAACCACTGGATCTACCACAACTAGATAGATTGGGAGAAGCTATTTTCACTAGTCAGGAAATGGAAGAATTAGGTAGCATATCAGGCAGTTATCCACAGTGTCCTGGCAAATTTATATCTCTTAGCCAATATCACAAAAAAGATTATCTGATCATTATCGCATTGCTGTTTGCAAATTGGCAACCATCTTTTCCATATTATGCTTCGAAAAGGTGCTTCATTGGTTGTTCAAAGTTTATTTATTAATGTCACAAGTAGGCTTACATTAACACTGCAATGAGGTTACTTTGAAAGTCCACTAGACACCACACTCCAACACCCGTTCGGCTACATTGAGGGAGAATTTAACACGTCCAATGCACCTAACCAGCACGTTTTTCAGACCGCGTGGAAACTGGAGCACCCAGAGGAAACCCAGAATGGGGAGAACGCCGGTCCGCCTTATTGTTTAATGCAGTGGGTTGTGCGAGGGCTGCTCTTGGATGTTGCTTCGAGAGTTGCCTAGTGCTTCACATCGTTAGTGTATGCTTAAACTGGACCACCTGATGGGCAACACGACAGCTCAGTGACTATTTCTGTTTGCTGTGCAGATATATGGATTTGGGCCTGTGTCTGTGGGAGTTTGCGCATTCTCCCCGTGGGTTTTCTCCAGGTGCTCCGGTTTCCTCCCACATCCCAAAGATGTGCTCTTAGGCTGACTGGCAAAACAAATTCTCCCTTAATTACTTCCCCTCAATCTGGTTTCCAATGTGGATTTCCATAAACATAGACAAGGGTCATGGGTGGAAGTGGGAACTCACACTGTTAAAATGGCAGCGTGGGCTTGTTGGGCTGAAGGGCCTGTTTCCCGTGCTGTGTTGTTCTTTGTTCTTTGACAGTGGCACAAGCTGGGAATCAAACCCAGGTCCCTGGTGCTGTAAGGCAGAAATGTCACCAATAAAGTTCTGTAAAATGCTTTAATTGGGACTGCTTGTGTTGTGAAATGCTAGGTTTTTTTTCAGACGGATAAACACAGTGGATTCTTGTGTTTTAATTATAAGGTTAATGAGATTGGTATATTGTGGGACTATTTCTTTAAATTTAAAGTGAAGGGTCATGTGACCAGTTTTGCCGTTTGATTGTTCAAGATCAAAGACGTGCTTAGATTGTGGTATTGAGAATGTGCAAGATATTTACACTTGGAGACAATAGTGGCGATCTCTGAATTTACCATGAGTCTCCTAAAGTCCCAGAAAGGTGAAGTTGGTATCAGGTTGTAAACAATTAAGCTGTAAAGTGTTTGGTTATGCCTAAGGTGAAAGTCAGTTGGGATCAAAGGTAGCTATTTAGCATTTCTACCCGTAATCAAGGTTAATGTATTTCACTTTGCTATGGAGCAGAGGTCAGAGGAAGACATTTTTGAGATCAGATTACAGCCTTCCTTACAAATCAAAGAATGTCACAGAGCAGCAGCAGTTGGTTGGTGTAGTTGGCAACTATCCGAGAGGCAGATAGAAGGAGATAAGAGGCAGCTACTTGAAGCAGAGAAAATGTGGGCTCTATTATTCACCATGCACGATTTGTGGACACTCAGACTGAAGAGACCAAGTTCATGAGTATTTAAAGGAGGCTGGAAGATTTACCTAGCTTGGGCTAGATGTAAGGAATCGCCACTATATCCTGACAGAGAAAGTCAGTCCTTGGATCAGAAGTTACTGGACTGGGAAAGTGAAAAAGAATGTCATCGAGAGCTGAGAATAATTGTGCTGAATAATTGCTGAAGGATAAACTGTCCTTTTAAGGAACAGTGCAACATATAACATAAAGGGGAGATTTTTGATTGTGATAAAAACTGAACTTTTCTGTAGCTTGAAATATAAATTGCCTACAAAATGAATTGATTGTTTAGTCAAATTGCTTTTAGTCATTAGTTACAGTAAAGGTTTTGCAATGTAGCTCACTTATGCTTGCTAGAAGTTAGAGATTTCCATATGTAGGGATCTTTCCTCTGTGAGCAAAGGGAAGTGTTCAGGTATTGCCCCTTTTTAATCAAACAAAAGCACGATGGCCATTGCTCTCTGGTACATTGGTCAAAGCATTGCCATGGACAATCACAAATGATTTGCCAACCAATCAGCATTTTTTTTACATTGTATAACTTGCTGCTCCCTTTGAAATTTGGCATTCTTGTTTCTGTCCTGGTGAGTGCAAGATGAAAAACTTTGACAATATGTTTTTGTTTTCAACAATACACTTCCAAACTTATTGATCCTCTGAGGAAATGTTATAACCTGCATCTGTCTCCCTGTATCGCTCCTTCTTTCCCAATATCTCCATCTCTCCTCATTCTATTGCCCTCTCCCTCATTCTGTTGCCCCCTTTGTGTCTCTGTTACCAGTCTCCCATTACATTGCCCCCTTACTCTTTTGCCCTCCTCTCTTTCTGTTGTCCCCCTCTCTCTCTCTGTTGCCTCTTTCTCTCTCTGTTGCCCCTCTCCCTTTGTACCTTCTCTCTCTCTGTTCCCTTCTCTGTTGCCCTCTCTCTGTTGCTCCTCTCTCTCTGTTCCCTTCTCCCTCTGTTGCCCTCTCTCTGTTGCCCCTCTCTCTCTCTGTTCCCTTCTCCCTCTGTTGCCCTTTCAATTGCCCTCTCTGTTTCTCTCTCTGTTGTCCCTTTCCCTCTGTGCCCCCTCTCTGTTGTCCCCTCTGCTTCTGTTGCCCTCTCTTTCTCTGTTGCCCTCCCCAATTGCCTCTCCCTCTGTTGCCCCTTCCTGTTGACCCTGTCCCCTGTTGCCCTTTTCCTGTCCCCCTACCGCCCATTGCCCCTCTCCCCGTTGCCCCCTCTCTGTTGCCCCTCCCGCACTCACATTGAGCCGATTGTAATTACTGAATTTGCCCCGAGGCTGCTGATCCCTTTAAATGAGTGGATGGTGTTGCTATGGAAACAGTAAATAACAACAGCGAGATCCAGAACAAAGATCAGGAACGAGAGAGAGAGAGTGAGAAAGAGAGTCTGTTGGTTCCCCTGACACGAGGATCAATTTAGCACGGCCAATTCACCAACCCACACACCTCTTTAGACTGTGGGAGGAAACTGGAGCACCCGGGGGAAACCCACACAGACACGGGGACAACATGCAACACAGAGAGTGACCCGAGGCCAGAAGTGAAGCCAGGTCCCTGGTGTTGTGAGGCACTATGCTACCTTTAGTATCAATCTCAATCTGCAGATCTTCCAATAATCTCTCAGACTGGGGAATTACTTCTCACAAATAGGCTCACATTAACATTTCAAGGAAGTTATTGTGAATATCCCCTAGTCGCTACATTCTGGCACCAGTTTGGGTACACAGAGGGAGAATTTAACATGGCCAATGCACCTAACCAGCACATCTTTCACACTGTGGGAGAAAACTAGGGAAAATTGAACCAGAGTCCCTGCTAACCACTGTTCCACCGCCTGATTACTGTGAGATCTACAGACTGTAATATCAATGAGCCTGTGAGATCACTAAGAGATTACTCAGAGATCGAACGGCTGTGAGATCACTGAGTCCCCAGTTCTGGCGGTGATCAGAGTGCATGAGCTGTCAGAGAGTGTGTGAGCTGTAACTTACCTCCAACACTTCACACAGCTCCAGAAACCCCAGCTACTGGGTGTGAGGTCGCGGGGAGGATTCCTGCTGAACTGTCACCCTGCCTTAAAGCCATGCTGGAGAGGCAGAGAGAGAGAGAGAGAGACAGAGAGAAGCAGGCAGCAGCTCTGGGAGAGAGAGAAAGAAAGACAGGCAGCAACTCCGAGAGAGAGAGAGAGAGGCAGCAGCAGCGCTGAGGTCAGTGCCTGCAGAACAGTTAAAGGCGCCGGGACACCGGGGCACCAGTTTAGCCGACAAGTATCTACCCCCAGTTTGTGCAGGTCAAACCGTTAAAGGGAGTGGTGCAATAAAGAGATGAAAGCAGCCCTCTGTGAACTGAGGAGGCTCATCAGGCTAGGCTGGGTGTGAGTGTACAGGGGAGTGGGTGTGAGCTGTGTGTATGGGGGTGAGCTGGGTGTGAGCTGTGTGTATGGTATGGTGGGGGGGGTGCTGGGTGTGAGCTGTGTGTATGGGAGGGGTGAGCTGTGTGTATGGGGGGGGTGAGCTGGTGTGAGCGGTGTGTATGGGGGGGGGTGAGCTGGGTGTGAGCTGTGTGTATGGGGGGGGGTGGTGAGCGGTGTGAGCTGTGTGTATGGGTATGGTGGGGGGTTTGCTGGGTGTGAGCTGTGTGTATGGGGGTGTGAGCTGTGTGTATGGAGGGATGAGCTGGTGTGAGCTGTGTGTATGGTATGGTGGGGGGGGTGCTGGTGTGAGCTGTGTGTATGGGGGGGGTGAGCTGGGTGTGAGCTGTGTGTATGGAGGGGTGAGCTGGGTTGGAGCTGTGTGTTGGGTATGGTGGGGTGGGGGGGAGCTGGGTGTGAGCTGTGTGTATGGGGTGGTGAGCTGTGTGTATGGGAGGGGTGAGCTGGGTGTGAGCTGTGTGTATGGGGGGGGTGAGCTGGGTGTGAGCTGTGTGTATGGGTATGGTGGGGGGGAGCTGGGTGTGAGCTGTGTGTATGGGGGGTGTGAGCTGTGTGTATGGGAGGGGTGAGCTGGGTGTGAGCTGTGTGTATGGGTATGGTGGGGGGGGAGCTGGTGTGAGCTGTGTGTATGGGGGAGGTGAACTGGGTGTGAGCTGTGTGTATGGGTACGGCGGGGGGGAGCTGGGTGTGGCTGTGTGTATGGGGGGGTGAGCTGTGTGAATGGGGGGGGTGAGCTGGTGTGAGCTGTGTTATGGGTATGGTGGGGGGGTGCTGGGTGTGAGCTGTGTGTATGGGTATGGTGGGGGGGAGTTGGGTGTGAGCTGTGTGTATGGGGGGTGTGAGCTGTGTGTATGGGGGGGGTGCTGGGTGTGAGCTGTGGTATGGGTGTGGGAAGCTGGGTGTGAGCTGGGAGTGTGTGGGGGCTGGCTGTGAGCGTGTAGGGACTAAAGGTGAGATGTGTGTGTGGGAGGGAGGGGGGGCTGGCTAGAACATAGAACATTACAGCACAATACAGGCCCTTTGGCCCTCAATGTTGTGCTGATCTGTTTAAAAATCAATCTAAAGCCCATCTAACCAACGCTATCCCAATATCATCCATACGTTTATCCAATGACCATTTAAATGCCCTTAAAGTTGGACATAGATAAGCTGCAGAGTCCACCACTGCTGCAGGCAGAGCATGCCACACTGTTACTACTCTCTCAATCTGCCCTACGTCCGTCATCCTCAATTTAAAGCTGTGTCCCCTCGTGTTAGCCATCACCATCCGAGGAAAAAGGGTGGACAGTGAGAATCTATCTAATCCTCTGATCATCTTGTACGCCTCAATTAAGTCACCTCTTAACTTTCTTCTCTCTAATGAAAATAACCTCAGGTCCCTCAGCCTTTCCTCATAAGGCCTTCCCATCATACCAGGCAACATCCTGGTAAACCTCCTCTGCACCCTTTCCAATGCTTCCACATCTTTCTTATAATGCGGCGACCAGAACTGTACGCAATACTCCAAGTGCGGCCGCACCAGAGTTTTGTACAGCTGCAACATGACCTCATGGCTCCGAAACTCAATCCCTCTATCAATAAAAGCTAACACACTGTACACCTTCTTAACAACCTTATCAACTTTCAGGGACCTATGCATATGACACTGAGATCTCTCATCCATACCAAGTATCTTATCATTAGCGCAGTACTCTGTATTCCTGTTATTCCTTCCAAAGTGAATCACTTCACACTTTTCCACATTAAACTCCATTTGCCGCCTCTCAGCCCAGCTCTGCAGCTTATCTATGTCCCTCTGTAATCCACAACATCCTTCCGTACTGTCCACATCTCCACCAACTTTAGTGTCATCCGCAACCCATCCTTCTACACCCTCATCCAGGTCATTTATAAAAATGATAAACAGCAGTGGCCCCAAAACAGATCCCTGCGGTACACCACTAGTGACTGAACTCCAGGATGAACATTTCTCATCAACCACCACCCTCTGTCTTCTATCAGCTAGCCAATTTCTGATCCAAACTGCTAAATCACCCTCAATTCCATGTCTCTGCATCTTCTGCAACAGCTTACTGTGAGGAACCTTATCAAACACTTTACTGAAATCCATATACATCACATCAACTGCTTTATCCTCATCCACCTCTTTGCTCACCTTGTCAAAATAAGCTTCACAAAGTGTGTGAGCTGTGGGGATTGGGTGTGAGCTATAAGTATAGAGGGGAAGTGCTAAGTGTGAGTTGTGTGTGTGTGGGAGGGGCAGGTATGAGCTGTGTGTGTTGTGGGGGGGCTGGATTTGAACTGTGTGTGTGTGTGTGTGTGTGTGTGTGTGTGGTGTGGTGTGGTGTGTGTGTGTGTGTGTGTGTGTGTGTGTGTGTGTTGGCGGGGAGAGTGGATGTGGGGGGCTGGGTGGTTGTGGGTGTGAGCTGGGTGTATTGAGGCTGGGTGTGTAGGGGATGGGACGTCCTGTACTGTGTGACTCAGTTCTGGATTAGATTGCATTGCTTTATCCTGTTATGGGATCGGAGTGCCTTGGGCATTGATACTCCTCCCTAATGTCTCCCTGAATTGGCCATGCTAAATTCTCCCTCAGTGTACCCGAACAGGTGCCGGAGTGTGGCAACGAGGGGATTTTCACAGTAACTTCATTGCAGTGTGAGTGTAAGCCGACTTATGACTAATAAATAAACTTTAACTTTTGGGAAGCTGGTGATATAATATAACGGAGTGTCTTAACAGCGCAGTTGAGAGGACCTTACTGTTGGTCTGCAGTCATACAGACCAGTGAGAGGCAGGTTTCTTATCTTAAAGTCTCTCAATGAATTGGTTGGGTTATATGATAATCTAGATAATCTATAAGATAATCTAGGAATTTCCTGGTAACCATGTTTGAGACTAACTTTCTATCGCAGACTGAATGGAGTTTAAATTCCTGATGCTGTTCTTTAAGAATTTAATCCATGACAAAGGGTTGCATCTACAGGTGCCTTTATAAGAACAGGATATGGCGCTCGACTCATTGATTGACAGTTCCGACACACCAGTGAAAAATTGCACTGACCTCCTCAGAAGACAAACACAGGGCACGGTGGACAGAGTACCCTTTGTCATCCAGTACTTCCCCAGAGCGGAGAAGCTATGACATCTTCTCTGGAGTCTTCCACATATCATTGATAAAGACAAACATCTTGCCAGGGCCATCCCTACACCCCCACTTCTTGCCTTCAAACAACTGCACAACCTCAAACAGACCGTTGTTCACATCCTTCAGGAGAACAGTGACCACAATACCACACAACCCTGCCACAGCAACCTCTGCAAGACATGCCGGATCATAGACATGGACAATATCATCAAACGTGAGGATACCATTCACCAGGTACATGGTACATACTCTTGCAACTCGGCCAACGTTGTCTACCTAATACGTTGCAAGAAAAGATGTCCCGAAGCATGGTACATTGGAGAGACCATGCAGACGTTACGACATTGGATGAATGAACATCGCTTGACAATCACCAGGCAAAACTGTTCCCTTCCTGTTGGCAAACACTTCAGTAGTCACGGGCATTCGGCCTCTGACCTTCGGGTAAACATTCTTCAAGGGGGCCTTCACGACACACGACAGCGCAGAGTTGCTGAGCAGAGACTGATAGCCAAGTTCCGCACACATGAGAACGGTCTTAACAGGGATCTTGGCTTCATGTCACACTATCTGTAACCCCCATGAATTGCAAGAGCTTGTAAAATCTCACTGTCCTGTCTGGACAGAGATAACATAGAACATAGAACATTACAGCACAGAACAGGCCCTTCGGCCTTCGATGTTGCGCCGACCAATATAAAAAGCAATGCCCCTCCAAACTAAACCATTCCCTTCTCTTCCATATACTTATCAACTAACCTCTTAAACGCCACCAAACTTGGCGCATCTACAACTGCTGCAGGCAGGGCATTCCACTCCCGAACCACCCTTTGGGTAAAGAACCTACCTCTGATATCCGTCCTATAACTATCACCCCTTAATTTAAAGCTGTGTCCCCTCGTGCTAGCTTTCTCCATCCTAGGAAAAAGGCTATCACTGTCCACCCTATCTAAACCTCTAATCATCTTATATGTTTCGATAAGGTCCCCTCTTAGCCGCCTCCTTTCTAATGAAAACAACCTCAAATCCCTCAGCCTCTCCTCATAAGGCCTGCCCTCCATACCAGGCAACATCCTGGTAAACCTCCTCTGTACCCTCTCCAATGAGGGTGAAACATCTCTTTAACCTGTGCTTAACCCTCTCTCCACTCACATTACCTGTACCTTTAAAACTTGATTACCTGTAAAGACTCGCATTTCAACACTATTTTGTAAATTGAGTTTGTGTCGGTATATGCCCTGTTTGTGAACAGAACTCCCGCTCACCTGAAAAAGGAGCCTGAAACTCTGAAATCTTGTGCTGCCAAATAAACGTATTGGACTTTAACTTGGTTTGTGAAATTTCTTACTGTGTTTGACTGAGCGTAGAGGGAGCTTTACTCTGTATCTAACCCTGTGCTGTACCTGTCCTGGGAGTGTTTGATGAGGACAGTGTAGAGGGAGCTTTACTCTGTATCTAACCCCGTGCTGTACCTGTCCTGGGAGTGTTTGATGGGGACAGTGTAGAGGGAGCTTTACTCTGTATCTAACCCCGTGCTGTACCTGTCCTGGGAGTGTTTGATGGGGACTGTAGAGGGAGCTTTACTCTGTATCTAACCCCGTGCTGTACCTGTCCTGGGAGTGTTTGATGGGGGACAGTGTAGAGGGAGCTTTACTCTGTATCTAACCCCATGCGTACCTGTCCTGGGAGTGTTTGATGTGGAGAGTGCAGAGGGAGCTTTACTCTGTGTCTAACCCGGTGCTGTCCTGGAGGTTTGATGGGGGACAGTGCAGAGGGAGCTTTACTCTGTATCTAACCCTGTGCTGTACCTGTCCTGGGAGTGTTTGATGGGGGACAGTGTAGAGGGAGCTTTACTCTGTATCTAACCCTGTGCTGTACCTGTCCTGGGAGTGTTTGATGGGGACAGTGTAGAGGGAGCTTTACTCTGTATCTAACCCCGTGCTGTACCTGTCCTGGGAGTGTTTGATGGGGGACAGTGTAGAGGGAGCTTTACTCTGTATCTAACCCCGTGCTGTACCTGTCCTGGGAGTGTTTGATGGGGGACAGTGTAGAGGGAGCTTTACTCTGTATCTAACCCCGTGCTGTACCTGTCCTGGGAGTGTTTGATGGGGACAGTGTAGAGGGAGCTTTACTCTGTATCTAACCCCGTGCTGTACCTGTCCTGGGAGTGTTTGATGTGGACAGTGTAGAGGGAGCTTTACTCTGTATCTAACCCTGTGCTGTACCTGTCCTGGGAGTGTTTGATGGGGACAGTGTAGAGGGAGCTTTACTCTGTATCTAACCCCGTGCTGTACCTGTCCTGGGAGTGTTTGATGGGGGACAGTGTTTTACTCTGTATCAACCCCGTGCTGTACCTGTCCTGGGTGTTTGATGGGGACAGTGTAGAGGGAGCTTTACTCTGTATCTAACCCTGCTGTACCTGTCCTGGGAGTGTTTGATGGGGACAGTGTAGAGGGAGCTTTACTCTGTATCTAACCCCGGCGTGCTTTACCTGTCCTGAGTGTTTGATGGGACAGTGTTTTACTCTGTATCTACCCTGTGCTGTACCTGTCCTGGGAGTGTTTGATGGGGACAGTGTAGAGGGAGCTTTACTCTGTATCTGTGCTGTACCTGTCCTGGGAGTGTTTGATGGGGACATGTAGGCTGATGGGAGTACTCTGTGTGCTGTACCTGTCCTGGGAGTGTTTGATGGGACAGTGTAGAGGGAGCTGTAAACCCCGTGCTGTACCTGTCCTGGGAGTGTTTGATGGGACAGTGTAGAGGGAGCTTTACTCTGTATCTAACCCTGTGATGTACCTGTCCTGGGAGTGTTTGATGGGGACAGTGTAGAGGGAGCTTTACTCTGTATCTAACCCTGCTGTACCTGTCCTGGGAGTGTTTGATGGACAGTGTAGAGGGAGCTTTACTCTGTATCTAACCCAGTGCTGTACCTGTCCTGGGAGTGTTTTGACTTTACTCTGTACTAACCTGCTGTCCTGTCCTGGGAGTGTTTGATGGGGACAGTGTAGAGGGAGCTTTACTCTGTATCTAACCCCGTGCTGTACCTGTCCTGGGAGTGTTTGATGGGGACAGTGTAGAGGGAGCTTTACTCTGTATCTAACCCCATGCTGTACCTGTCCTGGGAGGACAGTGTAGAGGGAGCTTTACTCTGTATCTAACCCCGTGCTGTACCTGTCCTGGGAGTGTTTGAGGGACAGTGTAGAGGGAGCTTTACTCTGTATCTAACCCATGCTGTACCTGTCCTGCTTTACTCAATTGCTATACCTGTCCTGGGAGCTTTACTCTGTATCTAACCCCGTGCTGTACCTGTCCTGGGAGTGTTTGATGGGGACAGTGTAGAGGGAGCTTTACTCTGTATCTAACCCCGTGCTGTACCTGTCCTGGGAGTGTTTGATGGGGGACAGTGTAGAGGGAGCTTTACTCTGTATCTAACCCCGTGCTGTACCTGTCCTGGGAGTGTTTGATGGGGGACAGTGTAGAGGGAGCTTTACTCTGTATCTAACCCCGTGCTGTACCTGTCCTGGGAGTGTTTGATGGGGGACAGTGTAGAGGGAGCTTTACTCTGTATCTAACCCCGTGCTGTACCTGTCCTGGGAGTGTTTGATGGGGGACAGTGTAGAGGGAGCTTTACTCTGTATCTAACCCCGTGCTGTACCTGTCCTGGGAGTGTTTGATGGGGACAGTGTAGAGGGAGCTTTACTCTGTATCTAACCCCGTGCTGTACCTGTCCTGGGAGTGTTTGATGGGGACAGTGTAGAGGGAGCTTTACTCTGTATCTAACCCCGTGCTGTACCTGTCCTGGGAGTGTTTGATGGGGACAGTGTAGAGGGAGCTTTACTCTGTATCTAACCCCGTGCTGTACCTGTCCTGGGAGTGTTTGATGGGGACAGTGTAGAGGGAGCTTTACTCTGTATCTAACCCCGTGCTGTACCTGTCCTGGGAGTGTTTGATGGGGGACAGTGTAGAGGGAGCTTTACTCTGTATCTAACCCCGTGCTGTACCTGTCCTGGGAGTGTTTGATGGGGGACAGTGTAGAGGGAGCTTTACTCTGTATCTAACCCTGTGCTGTACCTGTCCTGGGAGTGTTTGATGGGGACAGTGTAGAGGGAGCTTTACTCTGTATCTAACCCCGTGCTGTACCTGTCCTGGGAGTGTTTGATGGGGGACAGTGTAGAGGGAGCTTTACTCTGTATCTAACCCCGTGCTGTACCTGTCCTGGGAGTGTTTGATGGGGGAACAGTGTAGAGGGAGCTTTACTCTGTATCTAACCCCGTGCTGTACCTGTCCTGGGAGTGTTTGATGGGGACAGTGTAGAGGGAGCTTTACTCTGTATCTAACCCCGTGCTGTACCTGTCCTGGGAGTGTTTGATGGGGACAGTGTAGAGGGAGCTTTACTCTGTATCTAACCCCGTGCTGTACCTGTCCTGGCGTGTTTGATGGGGACAGTGTAGAGGGAGCTTTACTCTGTATCTAACCCCGTGCTGTACCTGTCCTGGGAGTGTTTGATGGGGGACAGTGTAGAGGGAGCTTTACTCTGTATCTAACCCCGTGCTGTACCTGTCCTGGGAGTGTTTGATGGGGGACAGTGTAGAGGGAGCTTTACTCTGTATCTAACCCCGTGCTGTACTTGTCCTGGGAGTGTTTGATGGGGGACAGTGTAGAGGGAGCTTTACTCTGTATCTATCAAATTGTTATGAATGAATTTACAGAGATATATCCTGCTACTCCAGATGTATTGCTCAGTCTGCTCCAGGGTGTTCTTACTAATTAGCTTACAGGGACTGACCCAGTGTCCAGTTTTCTGGAAGTTGTGTCCATGGGCAGTGAAAGAACAGTGGAACAGCCTGGCAATGGCCCTTCACCTCCTGCTGCTTCCATTGAAATCTGTCTCTCTGTAGGCAGCTCGCTTGAACTCGGAATGACACAATCACTTTCTGAGTTTAATACACTGCTTTATTCTGTATCAAAGGAAATAGAGGGAAGTGGGAATTACATGAGAATCAGCCTGTGTAATTACAGGGACGTTGAGCTGTAACGTTGGTCCCAGCTCCTTACTTGCTGGGGAGATTCTCTGTGTTCTGTGACTTGCGTCTGTTCAGTGCTGTTATCTCTGATGTCCTCCGACTCTGCTGCATCCAAGCCCCTCGTTTCAATCCCTTCCACTGATTACTGTTGGAAGCTCTGGGCAGGGCTGGGTTGACTGATTCTCCTTCTGCTGTGCGAGGTACTACAGCTAAGCAGAAAATAAACTGCAAGTGAGTTCATAAATCTCTACCTTTCTTTCCCCCGTCTCCTCTCCCTTTGCTTCCCTCTTTATCCTGCCTCTATTGCATCTCTATCTCCTTCTATTTCCCTCTCTTTCTCTATTGCTATTTCCCTCTCTGACTCCTTCTATCTCTCTCTCCCCCTCTCTCTGTCTCCCTCTATCTCCCTTTCTCTGTCTCTCTCTCTCTCTCTCTATTTCCCTCTATTTCCTCCTCTCTCTGTCTCCCTCTCTCTCTGTCTCCCTCACTGTTTCCTTCTATCTCTCGTTCTCTCTACATTTCCCTCTCTGCCTCTCCCTCTCTTTGTCTAACTCCTTTTTCTCCACTTTCATCTCTCTTTTTGTCTTTTGCTCTCTATATTTCTCTCACTTTTTTGACTTTCTCTCTTTTTCTGTCCCTCTCTCTCTTGCTCTCCATTTCTTTTCTGCTCTTTCTCTCACCCTCTGCCTTTCTCTCTCTGTCTCTCTCTCTCACTCTGTCTCCCTTTGCCTCTCTTCACTTTGTCTCTCTGTCTCTCTATCTCTTTAAAGTTTTACAACACCAATTTTAAATCCAATTGATTTATTTGATAGTAAATTTGTGAGCTTTCGACTCTATAGCCTTCGTCAGGCAAAATCTCTTTAGCAGTATAAAATCTCTATCTCTTTAGCAGTATAAGTTCTGTCTCTCTGTGATATAAATACCACACAGGTTAGTTTTCTACTGAACAGTTGTGCCCCCCACCCCTGGCAGTGTGCCCCCCACCCCTGGTTGTGTGCCCCATGCTGCCCCCTGTCTCAGGCTTTGCCAGTCCTTTCCCTCTCTGTTTCTCTCCCTCTCTATTGCTCTCCTCAGGCCAGGTTCCTCCTATATTCAGCCATTCAACCTTACCTCTTTGTGCCTCACACCCCATCTCTCTCTCTCTCTCCCTGTCTCATATATAATATATAAACCTGTTCCCACTTTTGGGTCTTCTCACTCCTCTCTCCTCAGGTGTGTATGTGTGTGTCTCTTTCTCTGTGTGTACGTGCGTCTGTGTTTGTGTATGTCTCTCTCTCTCTCTGTTTGTGTGTGTGTGTGTGTCTCTCTCTCTGTCTGTCTGTCTGTCTCTCTCTTTCTCTCTCTCTCTATCTCTTTGTCTCTGTGTATGTGTGTGTGTGTCTCTCTCTTGCGCCTGTCTCTCTCTCTCTCTGTGCCCCTCTCTCTCTCTCCATGCCTCTCTCTCTCCGTGCCTCTCTCTCTCCGTGCCTCTCTCTCTCTCTCCGTGCCTCTCTCAATCAGTGCCAGGCTATCTCATCCCCATCTCTTCTCTCCCTCTCTTTCTATATTTTTTCTGTGCTGCTGTGGGTAGCACAGTGGTTAGCACTGCTGCCTCACAGCACCAGGGACTCAGGTTCGATTCCCAGCTTGGGTCACTGTCTATGTGGAGTCTGTACATTCTCCCTGTGTCTACATGGGTTTCCTCTCACAGTCTGAAAAACAAGTTGGTTAGGTGCGTTGACCATGCTAAATTCTCCCTCAGTGTACCTGAACAGGGACCGGAATTTCATAGTAACTTCATTGCACTGTTAATGTAAGCCTTACTCGTGACTAATAAATACATTTTATTTTATTCCTCCCTCACTATCTCCTCCCCATTTCTGTGTCTCTCTCTCTTTCCTGCTCTCCTCTTTCCCCATCTCTCCCTCTCCGCCCTCCTTTTTGTTTCTCTCTCCTCTCCTTATCTTTCTCTTCCCTCTTGCCTTTCCCTTTTTCCTCTCCCTTGTTCCTCTCTTTCTCCTGCTCCCTGTTTTTAATCTCTCTCCCTCTCTCTCCCCTGGGCCCGCTGCCTCTCTGTGACTCAGGCATGGTTTCTGTGATCTGTACCTGGATTTTCCGTGCCTGGATTTTCCGTGCCTGGATTTTCCGTGCCTGGATTTTCCGTGCCTTTACCCCCAGGCCCAGCCGTTGCTTCTGTCACTTTTCTTCTCCTCAGCAAGATGGTTTCCAGCTCGCTGCGTTTCTTGTCACTTTTCCAACTATATTGCCGGACATTTCTGTTTGACATTTTGTCCTTCAGACAGGATTATATTGCATTAACCACACGTGATCAAGCCAACCACGAGACTAATCCATCAGCGTTGGGAATGGAAGTGGATTCCCACCTCCCAATATCATTCCTGGAACTCCGTGTTTTAGAACATAGAACATAGAACATTACAGCACAGAACAGGCCCTTCGGCCTTCGATGTTGCGCCGACCAATATAAAAAGCAATGCCCCTCCAAACTAAACCATTCCCTTCTCTTCCATATACTTATCAATTAACCTCTTAAACGCCACCAAACTTGGCGCATCTACACAGCTGCAGGCAGGGCATTCCACTCCCTAATCACTCTTTGAGTAAAGAACCTACCTCTGATATCCGTCCTATAACTCATACCCCTTAATTTAAAGCTGTCTCCCCTCGTGCTAGCTTTCTCCATCCTAGGAAAAAGGCTATCACTGTCCACCCTATCTAAACTCTAATCATCTTATATGTTTCAATAAGGTCTCCTCTTAGCCGCCTTCTTTCTAACGAAAACAACCTCAAATCCCTCAGCCTCTCTTCATAAGACCTGCCCTCCATACCAGGCAACATCCTGGTAAACCTCCTCTGTAACCTCTCCAATGCCTCCACATCTTTCTTATAATGTGGGGACCAGAACTGCACACAATACTCCCAAGTGCGGCCGCACTAGAGTTTTGTACAGTTGCAACATGATGCTGCGGCTCCTAAATTCAATCCCCCTACCAATAAAAGCTAAGACTCCATATGCCTTCTTAACAACTTTATCCACTTGACTGCCTACTTTCAGGGATCTATTGACACATACACCAAGTTCCTTCTGTTCCTCAACACTATTAAGAGCCCTACCATTAGCCCTATACTCTACACATTTATTGTTCCTGCCAAAGTGCATTACCTCACACTTTTCCACATTAACTCCATTTGCCACCTCTCGGCCCAGCTCTGCAACTTGTCCAAGTCACTCTGTAAACTATAACACCCCTCTTCACTATCTACCACTCCACCGACTTTAGTGACATCTGCAAATTTACTGATCCATCCCTCAATACCCTCATCCAGATCATTTATAAAAATTACAAACAGCAGGGCCCCCAAAACAGACCCCTGAGGCACACCACTCGTCACCGAACTCCACGATGAATATCTCCCCTCAACCACCACCCTCTGTCTTCTATCTGCCAGCCAATTCCTAATCCAATTAGCTAAATCACCCTCTATTCCACACATCTTCATTTTCTGTAGAAGTCTACCATGGGCCACCTTATCAAACGCCTTACTAAAGTCCATTTAGAGTATTGTGTGCAGTTTTGGTCACCTAATCACAGGAAGGATATTAATAAGGTTGAAAAAGTTCCGAGAAGGTTTATAAGGATGTTGCCGGAACTTGAGAAGCTGAGTTACAGAGAAAGATTGAATAGGTTAGGACTTTATTCCCTGGAGCGTAGAAGAATGAGAGGAGATTTGATAGAGGTGTATAAAAGATAGAATGAATGCAAGCAGGCTTTTTCCACTGAGGCTAAGGGAGAAAAAAACTAGAAGACATGCGTTAAGGGTGAAGGGGGAAAAGTTTAAAGGAATATTGGGGGGGGGGGGATTCTTCACACAGAGCGTGGTGGGGGTGTGGAATGAGCTGCCAGATAAAGTGGTAAACGTGGGCTCACTTTTAAAACTTAAGAAAAAACTTGGACAGGTACATGGATGAGAGGGGTGTGGAGGAATATGGTCCAGGTGCAGGTCAGCGGGACTAGGCAAAAAATGTTCAGCATAGACAAGAAGGGCCAAAAGGCTTCTTTCTCTGCTGTAATGTTCTATGGTTTTGTGAAGGGTAGGTCGTGCCTTACTAACCTCATTGAGTTTTTTGAAAAAGTGACTAAGGAGGTGGATGGGGGTAAGGCGGTTGATGTGGTATATATGGACTTTAGTAAGGCGTTTGATAAGGTGGCCCATGGAAGACTTCTGCAGAAAATGCAGATGTATGGGATAGAGGGTGATTTAGCTAATTGGGTTAGGAATTGGCTAGCAGATAGAAGACAGAGGGTGGTGGTTGATGGGAGATATTCATCGTGGAGTTCGGTGACAAGTGGTGTACCTCAGGGGTCTGTTTTGGGGCCCCTGCTGTTTGTAATTTTTATAAATGATCTGGATGAGGGTATTGAAGGATGGATTAGTAAATTTGCAGATGACACTAAAGTCTGTGGAGTGGTAGATAGTGAAGAGGGGTGTTATAGTTTGCAGAGGGACTTGGACAAGTTGCAGAGCTGGGCCGAGAGGTGGCAAATGGAGTTTAATGTGGAAAAGTGTGAGGTAATGCACTATGGCAGAAATAATAAATGTGTAGAGTATAGGGCAAATGGTAGGATTCTTAGTAGTCTAGATGAACAGAGGGATCTTGGTGTGTATGTGCATAGATCCCTGAAAGTAGGCAGTCAGGTCGAGAAGGTTGTTAGGAAGGCATATGGAGTCTTGGCTTTTATTGGTAGAGGGATTGAATTTCGGAGCCGCAACGTCATGTTGCAACTGTACAAAACTCTAGTGCGGCCGCACTTGGAGTATTGTGTGCAGTTCTGGTCCCCACATTATAAGAAAGATGTGGAGGCATTGGAGAGGGTACAGAGGAGGTTTACCAGGATGTTGCCTGGTATGGAGGGCAGGTCTTATGAAGAGAGGCTGAGGGATTTGAGGTTGTTTTCATTAGAAAGGAGGAGGCTAAGAGGGACCTTATCGAAACATATAAGATGATTAGAAGTTTAGATAGGGTGGACAGTGATAGCCTTTTTCCTAGGATGGAGAAAGCTAGCACGAGGGGACACAGCTTTAAATTAAGGGGTGATAGTTATAGGACGGATATCAGAGGCAGGTTCTTTACCCAGGTGGTTCAGTGGAATGCCCTGCCTGCAGCAGTTGTAGATGCGCCAAGTTTGGTGGCGTTTAAGAGCTTAGTTGATAAGTATATGGAAGAGAAGGGAATGGTTTAGTTTGGAGGGGCATTGCTTTTTATATTGGTTGGCGCAACATCGAAGGCCGAAGGGCCTGTTCTGTGCTGTAATGTTCTATGTTCTATGGTTCTATTAAAGTTAGAAATGATATCCCGTGTCAGAGACACAGCAGCACAGTGGTTAGCACTGCTGCCTCACAGTGCCAGTGACCTGGGTTCGATTCCCAGCTTGGGTCACTGTCTGTATGGAGTCTGCATGTTCTCCCTGTATCTGAGTGGGTTTCTTCCGGGTGCTCCGGTTTCCAAAGATGAGGTTAGGTTGATTGGCCATGATAAATTATCACTTAACTCTCCCAAGATGTGTAGGTTAGGGAGATTAACATGGGGTTATGGGGAGAGGGAGGGTAAAATAAATAAAAATATATTTGAAATAAGAAGTAAGAAAATACATATACATTACTACAGAAAATGGTGTGGGGAGAATTCATATCAGCTCGTGGAAATGGCAGAGAGATTGCGACTTTAGTTTAATCATTGTAACTCATCCCAATTATGTATCACAGTTTAGGAATCTCAGTAGAAGACAGTAAAAAAGACAGCAAGTTGCCCCCAGGGTAGGATGCTGTGTTGGTGAGTAGATGCAGACTCAATGGGCTGAATGGCCTCCTTTAGCATTGTAGGAATTCTCTGATTGTGGGAACACCTCTTCCGCTGTTGTTCAGCTGGCTGGGACTGTTCCCACTCTTATCTATCTGACCATAGCCAGAGAATCATTTGTAATGGCTCCCCTCCCTGACAGCAAGGAGCTACAAAAAGTTGTGAATGTAGCCCAATCCGTCATGCAGACTCAGCACAGACAGTGACCCAAGCCGGGGAATTGAACCTGGTTCCCTGGTGCTGTGCCACCGTGCTGCCCATTCTTAAACATTTTAATCACATTAGCAACTGTGGCCCGAATTTCTCCAATTTGCTTCTTGTACCTCTCAGCCTCTCCCTGCTACCTCTTTGGGGCTGAATGGCCTCTTTGTGTGCTGGAACTATGTTAAATCTTTTGGCTGTCTGAGCTAATACCCTTTTAGGTGGCTTAGAGTCAAATTTTGTTTGCTAACACTGGGCATCAACTCGGAGTTGCAAATGGGAGCAGGGAGAGGAGGGGGGAGGAGTGAGTTTTGAGGTACCTGCCTCGATTTTCACTCTATTTCAGTCCTGCCCATTTTACCCTCTGGGTCAATGCAGATTCCCAATCCGGATTTCAGGATGGGTCAGTTAGTATTCCCCTGCTCCAGGCTCCAGCTGCCAAGTTAGCCAAACCTGGATAGCAGCTCCATTTCCAACCAGCCTTTGTGTTGTCTGAACTTTACCTCGCGGCCTGTTCGACGCACGTGAGATTCTCTCACCCTCTCTCTCGAAGACTGGTTCTCACTTACCAGTAATCCTTTCAGCTCATCCACAGCACTACCTTCACTCCCACTGCTGGAAACATTCAAATCCTGTGAACAGGAACAGAGTATAATGTTAGCAAGTGTGAGGTTCTCCACTTTAGTAGAAATAATAGTAGGAGGGATTATTATTTAAAAGGTGAAAAGCTGTAGCGTGCTACGGTGCAGAGGGACCTGGGGGTCCTTGCGCATGAATCGCAAAAACACAGTCTGCAGGTGCAGTAGGTGATCAAGAAGGTGAATGGAACATTGGCCTTTATAGCGAGGGGGATAGAATATAAAAGCAGGGAGGTCTTGCTGCAACTGTCCAGGGCACTGGTGAGGCCGCAACTGGAGTACTGTGTGGAGTTTTGGTTTTTGCATTTGTGGAAGGATATATTGGTCTTGGAGGGAGTGCAGAGAATGTTCACTATACTGATACCGGAGATGAGGGGGTTAGCCTATGAGGAGAGATTGAATAGACAGGGTCTGTACTCATTAGAGTTTAGAAGGCTGAGGGGGGGATGTTATAGAGACATATAAGATAATGAAGGGAATGGATAGGGTGGAGGTAGAGAGATTCTTCCTACTTAGAAAGGATAGCAGAACTAGAGGGCACAGCCTCAAAATAAGGGGGGAGTGGGATTTAGATCGGAGTTGAGGAGGAATTTCTTCGCTCAAAGGGCGGTGAGGCTCTGGAATTCTCTGCCCATTGAAGTGGTGGAGGCTACCTCGCTGAATATATTTAAGTCACAGGTAGATAGGTTTCTGATAGACAAGGGAATTAAGGGTTATGGGGAGAAAGCGGGAAAGTGGAACTGATCCACTTCAGATCAGCCATGATCTTATTGAATGGTGGGGCAGGCTCGAGGGGCTGGATGGCCCACTCCTGCTCCTATTTCTTATGCTCTTATGTTCCAAATCAGTCTCTTATAGTTGCCAATTATTTTAATATTCATTCATTCTCGGGGTGTCCCTGGTAAGGTCACCACTTACAACTCCTTCCCAGTTATTGATTTGATTTATTGTCACATCTATTGGTATATAGTTGAAAAGTATTGTTTCTTGTATGCTATACAGACAAAGCATAGAGGAGAAGGAAAGGAGAGTACAGAATGTAGCATTACATTCATAGCTAGAGTGTAGAGAGAGATCAACTTAATGGGTGATAGGACCATTCAAAACTCTGACAGCAGCAGGGAAGAAGCTGTTCTGGAGTTGGTTGGTACATGATCTCAGACTTTTGTATCTTTTTCCTGACAGAAGAAGCTGGAAGAGGGAATGTCCGGGGTGCATGGGGTCCTTAATTATGCATTGCTGAGGCAGCGGGAAGTGTAGACAGAGTCAATGGGTGGGAGGCTGGTTTGTGTGATGGGTTGGAATTCAACCTTTTGTAGTTCCTTGCAGTTTTGGGCAGAGCAGGATCTACACCAAGTTGTGATATAACCAGAAAGAATACTTTCTCTGATGCACCTGAAGATGTCCAAAGGTATACAGGTTAAGTTGATTGGCCTTGCTAAATTACCACTTACTGTCAGGGGGACTGGCAGGGTAAATACAAGTGGTTACGGGATAGGGACTGGGAAGGATTGTGATTGATGCAGACTTGATGGGCTGAATGGCCTCTATCTGCAGTGCCGGGATTCGATGATTCTATGAAGTTAGTGACTGTGGTAGCGGACATGTCGAATTTCCTTTGCCTCCGGAGATTGTAGAGGGTGGGCTTTCTTAACTATTGAATCAGTGTGGAGGGACCAGGGCAGGTTATTGGTGATCTGGACACCTGGAAACGTGAAGCTCTCGACCATTTCCACTTCCAGCTGATGTGAGAGGAAGGCCAAATCTTCAGGAGGTTTGGTACAACTGATTGGCTGCTTCAGAGGACAGCTCAAAGTCGACGAACAAAGAATGAAGAAAATTACACACAGGAAGAGGCCCTTCGGCCCTCCTTCACCCACCATACTGCCCGGCTGAACTAAACTCTCTCTAACCTTCCATATCCCTCCATTCCCTTCTTATTCTGGTTAGGGCAAGATTAGGGCCAGTCATAGACAGCAGTGGGAAGTTGTGCGTGGAGCCTGAAGAGATTGGTGAGGCACTGAATAAATATTTCTCTTCGGTATTCACGCAGAGTGCTGGAAATGTAGCTATGGAGAACACTGAGGTACAGGGTTGCAAATTGGGAAGTATTGTAGTAGATAGGGAGGATGTGTTAGAAATTCTCGAGGGTTTGAAGTTGGATAAGTCCCCTGGGCCGGACGGGATTTACCCTAGGATTCTCTGGGAGGCAAGAGAGGAGATTGCAGAGCCTCTGGCTCTGATCTTCAGGTCCTCGTTGGTTACGGGTGTGGTTCCGGAGGACTGGAGGATAGCGAATGTGGTCCCATTGTTTAAGAAGGGGAAGAGAGACCTTCCAGGGAATTATAGGCCAGTGAGTCTTACTTCTGTTGTGGGCAAGGTATTGGAGAGAATTATTAGAGATAGGATTTATAGTTATTTAGAGAGAAATGAATTGATTGGGGATAGTCAGCATGGTTTTGTGAAGGGTAGGTCGTGCCTTACTAACCTCATTGAGTTTTTTGAAAGTGACCAAAGAGGTGGATGGGGGTAAGGCGGTTGATGTAGTATATATGGACTTTAGTAAGGCGTTTGATAAGGTGGCCCATGGAAGACTTCTGCAGAAAATGCAGATGTATGGGATAGAGGGTGATTTAGCTAATTGGGTTAGGAATTGGCTGGCAGATAGAAGACAGAGGGTGGTGGTTGATGGGAGATATTCATCGTGGAGTTCGGTGACAAGTGGTGTACCTCAGGGGTCTGTTTTGGGGCCCCTGCTGTTTGTAATTTTTTTAAATGATCTGGATGAGGGTATTGAAGGATGGATTAGTAAATTTGCAGATGACACTAAAGTCGGTGGAGTGGTAGATAGTGAAGAGGGGTGTTATAGTTTACAGAGTGACTTGGACAAGTTGCAGAGCTGGGCCGAGAGGTGGCAAATGGAGTTTAATGTGGAAAAGTGTGAGGTAATGCACTTTGGCAGGAACAATAAATGTGTAGAGTATAGGGCTAATGGTAGGGCTCTTAATAGTGTTGAGGAACAGAAGGATCTTGGTGTATGTGTCAATAGATCCCTGAAAGTAGGCAGTCAAGTGGATAAAGTTGTTAAGAAGGCATATGGAGTCTTAGCTTTTATTGGTAGGGGGATTGAATTTAGGAGCCGCAGCATCATGTTGCAACTGTACAAAACTCTAGTGCGGCCGCACTTGGAGTATTGTGTGCAGTTCTGGTCCCCACATTATAAGAAAGATGTGGAGGCATTGGAGAGGGTACAGAGGAGGTTTACCAGGATGTTGCCTGGTATGGAGGGCAGGTCCTATGAAGAGAGGTTGAAGGATTTGAGGTTGTTTTCGTTAGAAAGGAGGCGGCTAAGAGGGGATCTTATTGAAGCATATAAGATGATTAGAGGTTTAGATAGGGTGGACAGTGATAGCCTTTTTCCTAGGATGGAGAAAGCTAGCACGAGGGGACACAGCTTTAAATTAAGGGGTATGAGTTATAGGACGGATATCAGAGGTAGGTTCTTTACTCAAAGAGTGATTAGGGAGTGGAATGCCCTGCCTGCAGCTGTTGTAGATGCGCCAAGTTTGGTGGCATTTAAGAGGTTAATTGATAAGTATATGGAAGAGAAGGGAATGGTTTAGTTTGGAGGGGCATTGCTTTTTATTTTGGTCGGCACAACATCGAAGGCCGAAGGGCCTGTTCTGTGCTGTAATGTTCTATGTTCTATGTTCTATTCATGTATTTATCTAGATGCCCCTTAAAACTCACTATCGTATCTGCTTCCTCTACCTCCCCCGGCAGCGAGTCCCAGGCACCCGCATCAGTCTGGCCCTGGAGTCACATGTAGGCCAGACCAGGTAAGGATGGTAGATTTCCTTCCTGATGGACAGCTTCACTGTTACCCTTACTGAGATTTTTTACTGATTTCTTTTTGACTGAATTGAAATTCTGAATCTGGGGAGTAGCTGATTATCAGCTGGGTCACACTTTAACCTCTCACTCAGCAGGATGTGCATTTCAGTCACTGAGTATAAAAATTCAGGCTGACCCTCATATCGTATTGAGGGAGTGTTAGACTCTCAGAGGACCTGTTCATCAAATATGTCATTAAACAGATTCTCTCTTTATAAGACCCTTGTCAGACTCCACTTGGAGTACTGTGTGCAGTTCTGGGTCGCCTCACTATAGGAAGGATGTGGAAGCTATTGAAAAGGTGTAGAGGAGATTTATAAGGATGTTGCCTGGATTGGGAGGCAGGCCTTATGAAGATAGGTTGAGGGAGCTGGGACTCTTCTCACTGGAAAGACGAAAGTTGAGAGGCGACCTGATAGAGGTTGAGAGGTACAGATAGGGTAGATTCTCAGAGACTATTTCCCCGAGCTGAAATGGTCGCGACTAGAGGGCACAGATTTAAGGTGCAGGGAAGCAAATACAGAGGGGATGTTAGGGGTAAGTTTTTCACTCAGAAGGTGGTGAGTGAATGGAATCGGTTGCCATCTGTGGTGGTAGAGGCAAACTCACTGGAGTCTTTTAAGAATCTGGATGAGTATATGGGATTTAATGGGATTGAGAGTTATAGATAGGCCTGGTAGGTATAGATATGATCGCCTTAACTTGTGGGCCAAAGGGCCTGTTTGTGCTGTAGTGTTCTACGTTCTATGTTCTCTCCATCTTAAAATATCTAGCACATTCTACCTACCCAGGGACTTATTCTCACTGACCTGGCCAAAATATCTTTCTCGGCTGTTGCTTTTCAACAAAAGATGGAGTCAGAATACAGTGAACTGTAGGACAGTTAGTGGAACATCAGTTTGTTAGGAAAATGCTGAAACCTGTTATTGAGGACGCACCTTTAAATTAAGGGGTGATAGTTATAGGACGGATATCAGAGGCAGGTTCTTTACCCAAAGGGTGGTTCGGGAGTGGAATGCCCTGCCTGCAGCGGTTGTAGATGCGCCAAGTTTGGTGGCGTTTAAGAGGTTATTTGATAAGTATATGGAAGAGAAGGGAATGGTTTAGTTTGGAGGGGCATTGCTTTTTATATTGGTCGGCGCAACATTGAAGGCCGAAGGGCCTGTTCTGTGCTGTAATATTCTATGTTCTATAAAATCTCCACAGTGCAGAGGGACGCCCATTGAGTCTACACTGACTCACTGAGAGATCATCTTACCTAGGTCCACTGCCTACCCCATCCCTGCAACCCCAAATGTTTACTCCTCTAATGCCACTGAAATTCATATCTTCGGACATCAAAAGGAAATTTAGCATAGCTGAGCCACCTAACATGTACTTCTGGGCGGAAACCCATGCAGACACGGGAAGAATGTGCAGACTCTACAGTGACCTAAGGCTGTAATTGAACCTGGGTACCTGAGGCAGCGGTGCTAACCACTGTGCCACCGGATCCTTGGAAAGTTTAACAATGTACTTAGAAAAACTTAGCATAATTAGAACAAATCAACATGGTTTTACAAGAAGGATATCGTGTTGACAAATTTAGTAGGTGCTTTTGAGGATTTAATTAGTCAGGAGACTGCTAGATGTAGTATATCTGAATATCCTAAAGTCATTTGATAAGGGGCCAAATGAAGTAGATGGTATAAAGGCTCCGGGAGTTGGCAGTATTGTATTAGCATGAATAGGGGATTGGTTAATGGGTAGAAAACAGAGAGAGACCTTAAACTGAGCTGCTTCAAGCTGGCAGGCAGTGAATAGTACAGTGCCACAAACATCAACACTCGGGCCTCTCAGCTATTTATAATCGATACTAATGATAATGTAATGATGGTAACTGCTATACACATATATTTATATTTTAGGGGACTGTTTTAAAGTGGTTTGTTTTCTACAGGCAGTCGGTATGTCTGGGAGGAATGCAGCTCAGATACAGGGAAAGGGAAGATAATAACTTGTTTTGGTCATGAAGTGTTTATTTGTCACACTACATGTAATTTTCACCAGTTGGTGAGGAGGCTTGCAAAATCCTACTAATTGTCCTGGGTTTAGACAATTCACACCCCTTGTGATTATCCTCTCTCCACCTGCACTGTCTGTTCCTATAAAAACTTGATTATCTGCAAAGACTAGCATTCCAATCATTATTTTGCAGTTATGTCTTGATCTATATATGCCCTGTTTGTGAACCCATTGCTCCATTTACCTGATGAAGGAGCAGTGCTCCGAAAGCTCATGATTCGAAACGAAAAGCCCACCCTAGTCCAATGCTGGCATCTTCACTTGGAGCAGAGCTAATGAACTTTTGTTTACAGAAAGAAAAAGTCCTCTTGGATTTTTGATTAAAGAAATGGAAGTTGGTTTGAGATTGACAGGGTCATGTGATAATGTGGTTAATGGGAGGAGCTAGGTATGTAGCAGAAAGAAAAAAACAACTTTTGATTTTTGGCTGAGGTTTGTTTAACGAGAGAGATCTGCAAGATGCTTCCTTCATAAATCTCCCTGAAAGCTTCAAGGCTGTTTACAGCTTTAGATAGAGCAAGTATATTCATGGTTGCTAACTGTATTTGAAGTAGTTTTCAAGTCTGTAAGAAGAAGTTGTTTATTTGGAACTGAAACAGGTTAGAAATTGGGTTTGTTTCTTTTTATGTTTAAATATTGTTCAAATAGTGAATAAATAAAATGCTTCATTTGTTATAGTTAAACTGCTTTATTAAATAAAGTTCATAGAATCATAAAATCCCAACAGTGCAGAAGGAGGCCATTTGGCCCATCAAGTCTTCACTGACTACAGTGCCATCCAGGCCCTATCTCCAGAACCCATACATTTACCCTTGGTAATTTAGTATGGCCAATCCACCTAAGCTACATATTTTTGGAGTGTGCAAGGAAAGCGGAGCACCAGGAGGAAATCTATGCAGACACGGAGATAACATGAAAATTGCAGCAATGCTAACCACTGTGCCTCTGTTTTATGATAAAAGATCCCTAAATTGTCGGTGGAATTACTCCGGGAGTGAAGTAACTTTTCCTCACATTTATCTCAAAATAGAAAAGTTACTGGGGTTTAATCTGCCTTCCATTCAGATATAATTTGGGACTCTGGTCCAGGAGCCTAACAATAGTCAGTTAGTAATAAAGGATTTTAGTATTGTTCAATAAAGAGACACAGCAATTTCATTTTGCATTCATCAGGGCAGATTGCAAGATCACTAATAGTAAAGAGAACAGTATTTTATACTGTACACGAAGAGGTGTTGCCATGGAGAATGCAAAAGGGGATAGTTAACTACTAAGCTTTTGTTCCGATTCAAACTAGGCAGATTTTCTCTGGCCGAGGGAATGAACAGTCTCAGGACAAAGGACATTTAGGTCTGCGATGAGGAGAAATTGCTTCACTTGCTGCAATGCACATGGTGTAGGTACAATCACAGAGCAGTTAGGGAGGAAGTTCAAGAACTTTGATCCAGCAATGGTGAAGAGATGACAATATATTTCCAAGTCAGGACAGTGTGTGGATTTGGAGAAGAACTTGCAGGTTCTTCTGTGTTCCTGCTGCCTTTGTCCTTCTTGGTGGTGGAGTTTGTGAGCTCAGGGTGAGAAAGTTAGAACATAGAACATTACAGCGCAGAACAGGCCCTTCGGCCTTCGATGTTGCGCCGACCAATTATGAAAAAGCAATGACCCTCTAAACTAAACCATTCCCTTTTCATCCATAAACCTATCCATTGACCACTTAAATGCCCCCAAACTTGACACATCTACAACTGCAGCAGGCAGGGCATTCCATACCCTTACCACCCTCTGGGTAAAGAACCTACCTCTGACATCCGTCCTATAACTACCACCCCTTAATTTAAAGCTATGTCCCCTCGTGCTAGCTTTCTCCATCCTAGGAAAAAGGCTATCACTGTCCACCCTATCTAAACCTCTAATCATCTTATATGTTTCAATAAGGTCTCCTCTTAGCCGCCTTCTTTCTAACGAAAACAACCTCAAATCCCTCAGCCTCTCCTCATAAGACCTGCCCTCCATACCAGGCAACATCCTGGTAAACCTCCTCTGTACCCTCTCCAATGCCTCCACATCTTTCTTATAATGTGGCAACCAGAACTGTACACAATACTCCAAGTGCGGCCTCACCAGAGTTTTGTACAGTTGCAATATGATGTTGCGGCTCCGAAATTCAATCCCCCTACCAATAAAAGCCAAGATTTGATCTCTAATACACCAGCTAAAGACTGAATTAATTTGGTTGGAGTTAAGAAACAGAAAATGTGTGATATTTTACTGAATGATTATGAAAAAACCAATGAGTGAGGCAAATTTTAAATAAAATATTGGGCATATTTTACAGGATGCTTCACTCCCGGAGTTATTCCACTGATAATTTAGAGATATTTTATAGTAAAACAAATTTTATTTAATAACACCTCTAACAAATGAAGCAGCTTATTTATCCCCCATTTGACCAATATTTAAACATGAAAATAAACTACTTTAATTTCTAATTTATCACTGTTTCAGTTCCAAATAAGCAACATTCTCCTTACAAACTCGAAAACCGTTTTAAATACAATAATATTAAGACTTCAATTGCCCTAATTTGGACAGAAGAAATCAGAGTAAAGGCAGAGTCAAGGAATTCCAAAAATATGTCCAGGAGAACCTCCTTAATCAGTGTGCTTCTAGCCTAATGAGGAAGGAAATGGTGTTGGAAGAGGTGTATTTGGGTAAATGGAGCGTCTTTCAGTGGGAGAGCATCTAGGTAATAGTGACCATAATATAAATAGTTTTAAAATAAATTAAATTAATTTAAAATAAATTAGAAGAATATAAAAGAGTGCAAGAATAAAGGGATTCAGAAATCTTTGAAGATAGCAAGATATGTTTATCAGGTAGTTTACAAAGTATGAGTCTGGATGAGCCTTTGTCGGGGCATTTAGACATGTACTTGCAGATGTTTAATTTGTACAGCAAGTTAGAAAGGGATGGGAAATGGAACAAATCAAAAAGCCCTTGCAAAGAGCTGTCACTGGCATGCCAGCCTCAATAATCTCCCTCTTAACCCAGCTACAAGATTCTATGATCCAGTGCGCCCAATTGAATTGAGTATGCCATTATACCTCCATCTTCTTCTTTGTGGGTTTCAGGACAACGCCGTTTTTGATCCTCATCATCATCTCATCCACAGCTTTCACCTTGAGATCACTGAGATCCACTGAGCCTGAAGGTAAGAGAATGGGAGGTATGAAATCTCACAGAGACTCGTTTGTACATTTCTCTTTTCGATATCCTTTCCCCATGATCTGGATTTTAATCTTTGTATCTCTATTTTGGTTAACAATCGTAGAAATCCCTACAGTGCAAAAGGAGGGCATTCAGCCCATCGAGCTTGCACTGGCAACAATCCCACCCAGGTCCTATCCCCGTAACCCCACTTATTTAGCCTGCTAATCCCTCTGACACTAAGGGACAATTTATCATGGTCAATCAACCTGACCTGTACATCTTTAGATTATGTGAGGAAACCAGAGCACCTGGGAGAAACCCACACAGACACGGGGAGAATGTGCAAACTCCATACAGTCAGTAACCTAAGCCGGGAATCGAACCCAGATCCCTGGCACTGTGACGCAGCAGTGCAAACCACTGTGCCACCCTGTTGCCTTATCAATTTTATTTAAGTAACTTACAACAAAAATTTTGTATTAAACTAACCTTTATTTTGTTTAAGAATAAAGCTTCTCTGCTGTGTTAATATTAAACTGAATCATTTGCAAATTAAAAGTGGGCTACATACATAAATACTGATTCCACGGAGTACTTTAACAGATGAACAGAGGGATCTTGGTGTATATGTGCATAGATCCCTGAAAGTTGGCAATCAATAGATAAGGTTGTTAAGAAGGCATACGGAGTCTTGGCTTTTATTGGTAGGGGGATTGAATTTCGGACGTCATGTTGCAACTGTACAAAACTCTGGTGCGGCTGCACTTGGAGTATTGTGTACAGTTCTGGTCCCCGCATTATAAGAAAGATGTGGAGACATTGGAGGGGGTACAGAGGATGTTTACCAGGATGTTGCCTGGTATGGAGGGCAGGTCTTATGAGGAGAGGCTGAGGGATTTGAGGTTGTTTTCATTAGAAAGAAGGCGGCTAAAAGGAGACCTTATTGAAACATACAAGATGATCAGAGGTTTAGATAGGGTGGACAGTGATAGCCTTTTTCCTCGGATGGAGAAAGCTAGCACGAGGGGACATAGCTTTAAATTAAGGGGTGGTAGTTATAGGACGGATGTCAGAGGTAGGTTCTTTACCCAGAGGGTGGTAAGGGTATGGAATGCCCTGCCTGCTGCAGTTGTAGATGCGCCAAGTTTGGTGGCGTTTAAGAGGTTAGTAGATAAGTTTATGGATGAAAAGGGAATGGTTTAGGTTAGAGGGTCATTGCTTTTTCTCAATTGGTTGGTGCAACATTGAAGGCCGAAGGGCCTGTTCTGCGCGTAATGTTCTATGTTCTATGTTCTACTTTAAGGAAATGCCTTTTATATTCTCACAACAAATCCCAAATCTTACTCCCTCGGAATTGCCTGAGCTACACATACTGACCGTTGTTACCCTCCTTCTCCTTCTGGTTCTTTTGCCTTCTCTGCAGTAACTGGGCCAGGGGGCTGTGGGGGAAAGCACACAGTGTGATCAGGAGCAAGGACTCTGCACAAAGCCTGCCCCGAGGCTCTCACAGGCCGAGAGAAGCAGGGCATGAAGCAAGCTGAGAGACAGCAGCGAGGGCAAGACCATATAAAGGAGGAAGGAGGGAGGGAGGAGAGTGTGGCAGAGAGTAGGAGAGGGGGAGAGTGGGGGAGAGGGAGAGGGGACAGGGGGAAGAGTAGGCATGGGAGGAGTGGGAAAGTGGGGAAAGGGAGTAGGGGGAGAGAAGGGGAAGGGGTGAGTGGGGTAGAATGGAGAAGGGGCAGAATGAGGGAAGGCAAGAGCAGGGGAGTGGGACAGAGGGGGATGGAGGAGGGGAGAGGAGGTGGAGGGGGGAGAGAGGGAAGGGGAGATGGGGTGAGGGGAGGAGGCAGAGGGTGGGGGAAAGGCAGGAAAGGTAGTGGAGGTAGGAGGAGGGAAGGGGAGAGGGGGGGGAGAGGCAGGAGTGGGGGAGGGAAGGGGAGAGGGAGGATGGGGGACAGGGGTTCTGGGAGGGGCTGAGTGGGAGGGGGGAGAGACGGGGATGAGGAAGGAAGGGAGAGGAGGGGGAAGAGCGGGAAAAATGGGGGAGACTGGGGAGGGGGGAGAGTGGGAAAGGGGGAATATGTGGGAGAGGATAAGGGTGGTGGGCGATAGGGGTGGGGGCAAAGTGGGGGAGCAGAAAATGAAAATGCACAGTGGATAAAGAGTGAGTGAGAGGAGGCAGAGTGGAGAAGAGAGTGGGAGAAGAAGGAGAGTGTGGGAGGAGGAGGGAGAGGAGAATGTTGGAGGGGGAGAGTGTGAGGGGGGAAATTTTTGGAGGGAGGGTGGAAGAAGGAGAGAGTTTGGGAGGGGCCAGAGTGGGGCAAAGGAGAGGAGGGGAGGACGGAGAGAGTGAGGAAGGGGAGAGCAAGGCAGTGGAAGGGATAAGATGCAGAACTTGGGGAGAGAAGGTTGAAGGAGAGTGGGAATAAAGAGAGAAAACATTGAGGGGGATGAGTTGATGTAGGGTGAGGGGGAAGTGTGAAGAGCGAGAAGGGGGGATGGGACACATGCAGAAGCTGGGAGGAGCACTGCTGTGGGAGATTGCTTACTTGACTGGAGGTGTGGGTGCGGGAGGTGGCAGGGGAGGGGGAGGTGGAGGAGGTGGAGGTGCTGGAGGGGCTGGAGGCGTCGGGATCACTGGCTCCTGTTTCGCTGCTTCTTCAGCTGCTGCCAGCTTCTCTTGGAGATCTTTGACTGGAAACAGAAACTGGAATGAAAATACAGTTCAACCCAATCGCTCTCCGTCAGTCTCCCATCATAACCCAGCTAAAAGTCCACTCTCTCCTCAGACACTCAGACATCAGCAATAAAAACTGAATCCAACTCTCGAAATCCTCACCCCTACATCTCACACCCTCCTGTCCATGGAGACAGTAAACCCAGCTGCCCGCACTGCTAATGAAGAAAGAGGTAATATCCCACAGTGTTCCCAAGGAGAACATATATCAATTTGCAGTTTGTGGGATCTTGCTGTGCACACAGAACCACAGAATCCTCACAGCGAAGAAAGAGGCCATTCGGCCCATTGAGTCTGCACGGACTCTCTGAAAGTGTATCCCGCCCAGGTCCTCTCTTCTGCCCTATCCCCATAACCCCACGCATTTAGCATGGCCAATGCACCCAATGTGCGCATGGGAATACGGGAGGAAACTGGAGCAGCCAGAGGAAACCCACGCAGACATGGGGAGAACATGCAGACTCCACGCAGACAGTGACCCGAGGCTGGAATTGAACCCAGGTCCCTGGTGCTGAGGCAGCAATGCTAACCACTGTGCCTGTAACACATTGCCCTTGTCCTCGGAATTATAAATGCCTAAACTTCAAGATGTACTCCATTGGATCTGACTTTGGGGTGTCTGAGGATGTGAAAGGTGCTACATAAATGCAGCTTTCCTTTCCTGAATCTATGCCCACACCACACAGAGCTCCTGAGAGTCCGAGACATCTCCAACCTTGAATCTGAATGATGTCAGTGACTCCATCCCAGCCACAAACTAGCAGCAACAGCCAGCCAAAAAACCCACTCCACTATCCTTCACCAGCACATAGACTCACTTCTCCCTGCAGATTCACTGTCATTCAGCTTATCAAACTCAAACTCTTCAATACGTCTCATGGTGAGAGTGAGCTGACCAGCACAGACTCTGACAGATTGCTGCACTATTACCCATCCACTAACAGCTCCGGTCCCTGCAGTTCCCCATCTCACCCCATCACTCCCTACCTTTAAGCACGGACATCAAGCTACTGCTCACAGTATGTATCTGGTTACATCACCCTCCAATCTTCAAACAAATTCTTATTTTCATTCAGTCATGGAATGTAGGCGTAACTGGCTAGGCCAGCATTTATTGCCCCTCTCTCTCTGCACTGTCTCATCAAACACTCCCAGGACAGGTACAGCACAGGGTTAGATACAGAGTAAAGCTCCCTCCACACTGTCCCCATCAAACACTCCCAGGACAGGTACAGCACGAGGTTAGATACAGAGTAAAGCTCCCTCTGCACTGTCCCCATCAAACACTCCCAGGACAGGTACAGCACGGGATTAGATACAGAGTAAAGCTCCCTCTACACTGTCCCCATCAAACACTCACAGGACAGGTACAGCACGGAGTTAGATACAGAGTAAAGCTCCCTCTACACTGTCCCCATCAAACAGTCCCAGGACAGATACAGCACGGGGTTAGGTACAGAATAAAGCTCCCTCTACACTGTCCCAGGGAAGCTTCTATCTGCAGGAATGTATCTGGACTTTTCTGACCTTCTGTCTCCAGTTCTTGTTTCCTGGTCTCAGCCTCCTGGAGTTTCGTTCCCATCTCCTCTTTTTCATCTTCGGTCAGTTGGAGCAGCACCTGGAGTCTCTCGATTTCTTTCTTGGACTCAGATCCTTCAATCTGTTCCTGTAGTTTTTTTACCTAAAGGCAAACAGACTCTCCATTATAAACATCGAGATTCAATCATTGCCATTCTGCCCAAGCCGTTTACACTTGAGGGAACTGCTCCAATGGAATTTACCCAACTGGTAAATCCATAACTCCCCCATCTCCTCTCCAATTTAATATCCAACATTGGCATGGTTTCTCTGGAAGTGAATTCCTGAATTTATATCCTCAGAACATTCCATAGTGAGACACTGCCAAGGAATCAGTGTGAAAAAGCAGTCATTGGTGTGTAGTCATTTATTGTATAACCCCATCGCATAAACAGCATCAAGAAAAATTAGGAATTTCTAGAGCAGTGCACTGTTCCCAGTGAGGTGCACTTATCTCAGATTTAGTACTGTATAATGAAGCAGGGCTAATGAGTACCATGAAAATAAAAACTCCATTTGGAAATAGTGATCATAATGCAATTAAATTCCATGTTAAGTTTGAGAGCAACGTACTTCAATCATAAACAAGCATCGGAAACACAAGCAATGCTGATTACATAGGAATGTATGTAGAACTGGCTGAAGTTGATTGGATAATTAGTGTAAAGGTTTGAAAGTAAATGAACAGTAGGAAACATTAAAGAAGCAACTCAAAACCTTCAAGAATAACCCATTCCATTGAAGAACAAAAGCAAGAAAAACTCATCTGGCTCATTCAGAAGGATGTGCGGGTTAGGTGGGTTGGCCAAGGGGAGTGGTTGGGGTTAATGCATGAGTATAGGGCCCGGGAGGCAAAACATCCCTATCCCTTTACTCAAATCCTCTCGCTATGAAGGCCAACACACCACTTGCCTTCTTTACTGCCTGCTGTACCTGCTCCCTTACTGTCAGTGACTGATGCACAAGGACTCCTGTGAATAGCAGACAGTCTCTCCCCTCTCCCCTGACTGTGCTGTACCTCTTGCTGGTGCTGGTATCTTTCCTCCTCCAAGGTCTTTGTGGCGTTGGCCACTTCTTCCATGGCTTTGAGAAGCTGTGTGCTGGGAAACGTGTTCTCCAGAAGGATCAGACTCTGTCGATTTGCTTCCTGCTTTTCCACACACATCTGTGTTCAAAGAGCAGAGAGATGGAGGCAGATTAAAGAGGAAAGGATCTTTCTTTAAAACAATCTCCCTTTCATTAAACCAGAAGGCCATTCTTATCATCTTATTCTCATTTCCTTGGTTTAGTAATTTTTTCTTTTTGGATAGTACAATCCCATTGGGCTGAACGGCCTGTTTCCATGCAGTCAGTTCTTGATATTCTAGAAAGATAGAACAAAGGAAATTACAGCACAGGAACAGGCCCTTCAGCCCAACGAGCCCGCACCGCCACCCCGATGTTCCCACTTCTACCCGTGATCCCTGTCTATGTTTAAAAATCTATGGATTAAAAACCAAATTTGAGACAATTTAGGGAAAATTTGTTTTGCCAATTAGCCTAAGAGCACATCTTTGGGATGTGGGAGGAAACCGGAGCACCCGGAGAAAACCCACGCAAGCACGGGGAGAATGCGCAAACTCCCACAGACACAGGCCCAAATCCATGTATCTGCACAGCACAGCGATAGTCACTGCGCTGTCGTGTTGCCCATCAGATGGTCCAGGTCAAGCGTACACTAACAACGTGAAGCAGTAGGATACTCTCGAAAAAGATCCAACAGCAGTCCTCTCACGACCCATCACGTGTATGCCCCTCGTTAGACAATAAGGATACTAGGATGCTACTAGGACTTGATGGTTTAAGTTATAAGGGGAGGCTGGATAGACTGGGATTTTTTTTCTCTGGAGTGTAGGGGGCTGAGATGTGATCTTATAGAGGTCTTTGTTCTTTGTCTATAAAATAATGAGGGGCCAAGATCAGCTAGATAGTCAATATCTTTTCCCAAAGGTAGGGGAGTCTAAAAACTAGAGGGCATAGATTTAAAGTGAGAGGGGAGAGATATAAAAGTGTCCAGAGGGGTAATTATTTTACGCAGAGGGTGGTGAGTGTCTGGAACAAGCTGCCAGAAGTAGTAGTAGAGGCGGGTATAATTTTGCCTTTTAAAAAGTGTTTCGATAGTTACATGGGTAAGATGGGTAGAGAGGGTTATGGGCCAAATGCACGCATTTACGTCTAGCTTAGTGGTTAAAAATTGGGCGGCATGGACAAGTTGGGCCAAAAGGCCTGTTTCCACGTAGTAAACCTCTATGACTCTATGAATACTCTCTGTATAAAAAGTTTGCCTCGTACATTTTCTTTAAACCGTGCCCCTCACACCTCTCAAATTCAAACTCTCAACTTTCCTGGCAGGACTGTAGTGAACACTATGGTTGGACTTCCCGAGTTCCCTATCCACTTCCCCAGTTAAGCAAGTGAACATTTGGTACTCACACAAGATTCCAGGAAAGCTGCCCAGGTATCCTACAGGTACTTTAGTCCACTTGTTGTCTAACAAGGGGCATATACACGATAGGTCGTGAGAGGGCTGCAGTTGAATTTTTCGAGAGTATCCTAGTGCTTCGCGTCGTTAGTGTACTCTTGACCTGGACTATTTGATGGGTAACACGACAGCTCAGTGACTATCGCTGTGCTGTGCAGATACATGGATTTGGGCCTGTGTCTGTGGGAGTTTGCACATTCTCCCCGTGCTTGCGTGGGTTTTCTCCAGGTGCTCCGGTTTCCTCCCACATCCCAAAGAAATGCTCTTAGGCTGATTGGCAGAACAAATTCTCACTAAATTGTCTCAAGTTTGATCTCAATGCATAGACCTATAAACATAGACAGGAATCACAGGTAGAACTGGGAACATCGAGGTGGCGGCATGGGCTCGTTGGGCCGAAGGGCCTGTTTCCCGTGCTGTTTTGTTCTTTGTTCTTTGTTCTTTGTTAAAGACCAAATTGAAAAAGAATGTTTACACAGAAGAAATTGGTATCTGATTTGTCATTCTACCAGTGTTGTACCTTTCAGACTGAGAAGAAGGATGTCCCAGGTTCCACTCTCTTCCAGCCACAGTCAATGTTTTCATATCACTCCAACTGCCCATTGACCAGTTAGAGATCTTCCCTGACCATCATTTCGCATTGGGTCACCTCTTCACCAATGTCTGGTGAGTCCAGTGCCCACCTTAATGGGCAGGTCAAGGTGGCAGAGGCCAGGTGGCATGGCTACGCCAGCTTAGCTATCCTTCACAAATGATGGGCTTGAAGTCAATTATTTGAGATTTCTCTTAGTTTGGACAGAATGCAGACACTGACAGGAGGAAGAGGAATGATAACAACCACTTCCGAATGCAGTAAGAGAATTAAAACAAGTAACTCTGATTTTAAGACATATAAGTTGATATTTTAAATGCATTTCAAAGTATTTCACTGTGATTGCACATTTTAGTCAGTGCAAGGTACCAAAAGGCAAAATGGGAAAGTTGAGTAGTTTGGAGCCAAAGGCCTGGGAATTGTTAGCTATTTCGTATCTGGGGGACAATTATAAGGGGATATGTTTTGCAACTTTATGAATAGTTGATTCACAGCCCAGAAATATAGTATGCAAAACCCTGAACGCAAGAACCCCATGTCCATTTAGCTTGGCAGTGAGGCGATGGGAACTCTTATGACAGTGTTTACCGTATTTAGACAATAAGGAAGTAGCTTTCGCCAAGATGGGAAGGTTTGATCCTGAACTCCATGCCCTTTTACCTGATGTGCATAGTTCTCAGCCAGCTGCCGGAGGTCTTGCTCCAGCTCCAGATGTTGCCTGAGCTCCTCGTATTCACGGGTCACCATTGAGGAAACTGGAGAAGAAAACAGGGAAACATTAGATGAGTTATTGCTTGGAGCTCTCTTATATATGGGACAATAGGGAGACTGTGGGATTCATTGACTAGTTCTGCCAAAGGGCTGGCACAGTGACAATGGGCTAAATGGCCTCCTTCTGGGATTCTTTTTTATTGGAGTGAATTTTGCATTGATGCAGGTGTTGTAAAGAGAGGTGTCCGGAGTCGTGAGGGGGAGTTAAGATCAAGGTAGATCCCATCCTGCCTGTGGGGAGCTATACTTAAATAGAGGCATTAGTTGGGGAGCTGACACAGCTATGATGAGCTGGTATCTCAGTGCTATGCTCACATCTAGCTCCTTAGTCAATGTATCCACTTATCAAAGTAATCCTTAATTACCATGGAGGAAGGAGAGAGATGGAGGCAGAATGAGAGAGAGAGGCAGAAAGGGGAAAACAGTGAGGGATTCAGAGCAAGAGAAAAAGAGAGACAGACAGATAGAGATGGAAACAGAGAAATGGAGAGATAGAGAGTGACGAACAAAGTTAGGAAGAAACAAACACAAAGGAATTTTCCTGGCCTGCCAGCAATTGTGGCGGACAGTGACGGACCAAGGTCTGTTGACCTTGATGGGATTTCCGGTTTTGGGGTGAGTGCCGCTGGGAAGTTCCACCCAAGAACACAAGCAATAAGAGTAGACCATATTACCCAATGAGCCTGCTCCACGATTGAATATGATCAGGGTTGGCCTTAGGCTTCGATCTCACTTTCCCTAAACTTTCCTCATGTCCCTTCACTCTCCCATCATGAATGGCACACAAATTCTATGGGCAGCACAGTGACACAGTGGTTAGCACCACTGGATGGGATTGTGCTCAGTGCAGGCTCAATGGGCTGAATGGCCACTATAGGATTTCCAGGACAACCCCCTTATCTCAGGGACCAATCCAACTAACCTTCACGTCTACTTCTCCAATGCTTGTATATCCTACCTTTAATGTGGAGACCAAAACTGTGCACAGTATTCCAGATGTGGCCAGACCATAACCCCTTACAGCTGCAACAAGACTTCTTTATTCTTATACTCCAATCCTCTTGTAATAAAAGCCAACGTGCCATTTGCCTTTGTAATTGCTTGCTGGACCTGTATGCTAGCTTTCTGTGTTCTTTGTATGTAATGGGGCAAACCCAGTGAGTGTGGGTTGCAAAAGGAGAGCAATGAATGGAAAGGGCTAAGCAGTTAGCCTGACTGTAACATCCACACTCATTGCAGGCAGACACACGACAAATTACTATATCCCAGAGCACTGACACAGTCACACCTGTGCTGAGATCTTTCCGAGGTTAGAACCATAAAAATTACAGCTCAGAAACAGGCCTTTAGGCCCTTCTTGTCTGTGAACCATGTTTTGCCTGGTCCCACTGCCCTGCACTTGGACCCTCTCATCCATGAACCTATCCAATCATAGAACCCTACAGTGCAGAAAGAGGTCTTTCGGCCCATCGAGTCTACACTGACCACAATCCCATCCAGGCCCTACCCCCATATCCCTACATATTTTACCCACTAATTCCTCTAACCTAAGCATCCTACTACACTAAGAGGCGATTTTACAATCAACCTAACGCACACAGGGAGGAAACTGGAGCACTCGGAGGAAACCCACGCAGACACGAGGAGAATGTGTAAAATCCACACAGACAGTGACCCGAGCCAGGAATTGAACCCACGACCCCCTGGAGCTGTGAAGCAGCAGTGCTAACCACTGTGCTACCGTGCCGTCTGATCCAAGCCTTTCTTAAATGTAGAAAGTGACCCTGCATTTACCACTTTATCCGGCAGCTCATTCCACACTCCCACCACACTCTGTGTGAAGAATCCCGCCCCCCAATATTCCCTTTAAATGTTTCTCCTTTCACCCTTAACCCATGCCCTCTGGTTTTTCTTCTCCTCCAGCCTCAGTGAAAAAAGCCTGCAACATGAAGACAATCGATATCTTATCAATGCTCCACAATGTCCCGAGAAGGCTTTGTGCCTCTGGAAAACTAATCGAGTATCAGGGTGATGTGTAAAATTAACACACCATTGAAATCAGTTTGACAAACACAACTCCTTGATATTGTAAACAGGTAGGCAGGAGATGTCCAGAAGATGATTAAAGCTAAAACACACAGGACAATGGATCCATACAACACGATTAATAACAGAACAGTAACAATCTGATGACCTTTTCAAAATGTAGCACTTTGTAATGTGAAAAAGTATAAGGATACGTAATAACCAATGATTAGCAGAGTAGCTTGCAAGCAAGTTAGAATTACAGCCGCGAGTTCTGATCTGCCTCATGCGTGTTGAATAAAGCCATTTTTGTTGAAGACCTACATGATCTCTGAAGATTCAGTTCGTTCATTCCCTCCAACATTGTATGAGCCCATTAAAGTCTCTTTGAGCATTACCACTGGTTACATTGTTTTTTTTAAAAAAAAACCTGCTTTTCCATTTAAATGATCGAAGAGAATAACTTCCCCACATTCCCCATCTGCCATCTTGCTGCCTACTTCACCTGTCTATATTCCTCTGCAGCTTCTCTGTGTTCTCCTCACAGCTTACCTTCCTACCATCAACCAGATGGAGAGAAAGACTAAGAGGGAGATGGAGAAAGCGAGAGAGAGAGAGAGAGAGAGAGAGAGAACACCTGGCAGAGACAGACAGACAATCGGAAGGAGATTTTTGCTGTGGTGATGGTGAGGGGCACAGTTTCCACACAGGCCATGATCAAATCAGCCCTGAGGGAAATAACATTTCTGCTGAGAACGTAAAGTGAATCCTCACCTGTGTTGATCCGCTGTAGATTCTTGTTCTGCTTGTTGAGGGCTTTCTGTAGGTCCCTTTTCTCAGTCCGCTCCTCCTCCACCTATAACATGGCATTGAGTGACCAATCAGAACACTATAAATACCAGTAGAACTTTAATGAGCCAGAATGAACGATTAACCCAGGAATTCCTGAAGATTCTCCTGACGTGTACCACAACACAAACATAATGGGCTGGATAAACAAAGAACAGCACGGGAAACAGGCCCTTCGGCCCAACAAGCCTGAATAGCTTGCTGCTGCTCTGTCAAATTCTGTGGTTCAACAATACTGCTCTCTGGATAGGTTTTTTGCTAAGTTAAGCTGGGGTGAACTGCACTCCAGACAACCCATCTTAACACACCCAAAATAAGCAAACTTAAAAATTGCATTTCTCTAACACTTTTCAAAGGGGCAGCACGGTGGCACAGTGGGTTAGCACTGCCACTTCATAGTGCCAGGGACCCGGGTTTGATTCCCAGCTTGATTCACTGTCTGTGTGGTTCTCCCCGTATCTGCATGGGTTTCCTCCAGGTGCTCCAGTTTCCTCCCACATTCCAAAGATATTCGGGTTAGGTGGATGGGTCATGCTAAATTGCCCCTTAGTGTCAAGGGGTTTAAATACATGAGAGAGAATAGAAGGATACAGAATGAGTAAGGGCAGAAGATTTCATTTTGTTTAGTTGTTCCTTCTTTGTTTCGTTTATACCTGGCACCACTGGGATTCTGTAAGATTGGAGTGAATGGGAAGGAGTTTAGATTTATTTGGATTTGACACAATAGGAGGGAATGGGAAAGGGATTAGATTCACTAAGAGTTAATGTGATGAGTGTGAATTTAGGAATGAGAAGGGATTAATGTAATCCAAATTGCTCTCACTGTGAGTTCAGCAATGCTCTGACCAGTGATATCCTGCCTTAGTCACATGTGACTGCCTCTAATATGGTTCAGTAACGGAAACACTTACTTGTTTGGTCAATTCCACCAATCGGCTGTCCATCTCCTGCACCTGATTGGCCAGTTGTTTCTTCTCCTCCAGCAGATCAGAGATTCTTCCCTGAAGTTCTGATGTTAAAACAACAGGTTCATCAATGAGGCTATTAGACAGTGCTGATCCTACACCTTCACAACCAAACAGATCGTTCTAGAACTAGAGTGGGGCGGGGGGGAGGAATAATGCAGACATTAAATGGGATTTTCTGGTCCTTCCCACCGGAGGGATCTTCCAGCCCCTTTGAGTGTGACCTCCCCAATACCATCATAGTTCCCTTCATTGAGATTCAGGGCTCTGGTCTCAGAATCAGCAAATTACACCTTAACAAAGAATTCTGCCATACTATGGCCACTCATCCCTAGGCTTCTTTCTCTGACGGAAAGCAGGGAACCAGTCAGCCTAATGTTGGTCCTAGGAAAGTTGCTGGACTCCGTTCATTGAATAGAATCATAGAACTCTACAGTGTAGATAGAGGCCCTGTAGATAGAGGTCCATTGAGTCTGCACCGACCATAATCCCACTCAGGCCCTACCCCCATAGCCTTACTTATTTTACCCACTAATCCCTCTAACCTACACACCTCAGGACACTAAAGGGCAATTTCTTAGCATGACCAATCAACCTAACCCACACATCTTTGGACTGTGGGAGGAAATTGCAGCACCTAGAAGAAACCCACACAGACACGAGGAGAATGTGCAAACTTCACGCAGACGGTGACTCAAGCCAGGAATCGAACCCAGGACCCTTGGGTTGTGAAGCAACAGTGCTAACCACTGTGCTACCGTGCCACCCCTAAGGATTTCATAACTCAGCATTTGAAAGGGAGAGATACAATCAAAGTCAGCATAGATTTACAGAAGGGAAATCATGCTTGATAAATCTATTGGAATTGTTTGACGGTGTAACTAGTGGAGTTGAACATGGAGGACCAGTGAATGTGGTTTGAAAGTATTTAGAGTTTCAGAAGGATTTCAACAAGGTCTCACATAACAGACTTCTATGTAAAGTTAAAGCACATGGGATTACAGGTAATGTTTGAGATGGATATAAAGTTGGTTAGTGGATAGGAAGCAAAGAGTTGGTGCATATGTGTCTTTCCTGATTGGCAGTCAGTGATTAATGGGACAGTGCAGGGATCTGCGTTAGGATCCCAACTGTTCACGTTATATATTAATGATTTGGAAGAGGAAACTGTGAATGTATTATCTCCAAACTTGCAGATGATACAAAGTTGGGTGGGAGGGTGAGCTGGAATTAGGCTGAATGTTTTCCAGCTGGCAGAGACATGATGGGCAGAGTGGCCTCCTGCTGTGCCATTTTTTTAACATATCCAAAAAGGAGGAATGTGCAGGGATGGGGGAGAGATGTTGGGAGCGAAGAGGGAGCAAATGAATGCTCTTTAGGACAGCTAACATTGATACAATGGGCCGAATGGATTTCTGTGCTGTATCAAGTCTATGGTTTTATATTTCTCTGAAATACACATGGCCTCCCACTCTGTTGTCTCTTGGGAATATGAAATAGGGGCAGCAGCAGGCCATTCAGTCCTTCAGTAGACCTCATTTGGAATACTGCATCCAGTCCTGGTCGCCCTACTACCGGAAGGCCATGGAGACTCTGGAGAGTGCAGAGGAGGTTTACCAGGATGCTGCCTGGTATGGAAGGTCTGAGTCACGAGGAGAGGTTAGGCAAAGGGACTATTTTCCTTAGAAAAATGTAGACTTAGAGGAGATCTAATAGAGGTGTACAAGATTATGAGGGGTATAGATAGAGTAAACAGAGTTAAGCTCTTTCCTAGGATGGACTCTAATAGCACGAGGGGTCACGGGCTTAGGGTGAGGGGGGTAAGGTATAATTTGGATGCTAGAGGGAGTTTTTTCACACAGAGGGTGGTGGGGGTATGGAATGTGCTGCCAAGTAAAGTGGTGGAGTCAGGTACTCTGGAGTTATTTAAGAAATACTTAGATGGGCACATGAACAGAATGGGAATGGAGGGATATAGAAAACTGATTTAAAATAGAGATCATGAGCCATGGAAGTTCCCTGGGAATTGTGTAAATTATGAATGATATTGATGTATTTCTGTTTTATCCTACAAGTGCTTTGGTCCACCTTGTTGTCCAACAAGGGGCATACATGTGTTAGGTCACAAGAGGGCTGCTCTTGGATTTTTTTCGAGAGTATCCCAGTGCTTCATGTTTTTAGTGTACGCTTGATCTGGACCATTTGACGAGCAACACGACAGCTAAGTGACTATCGCTGTGCAGTGCATATGGTAACTTATTATGCTCCCAGTGATTGATTGAAAAACAACATCTTGAACATGATTCTGGATCTTAGGTGGTCTGTTGGATGGCAGATGGTCTGCTGGATCTCCCCATGGTGTAAATGGAATTGGTGGAGCAGGTTTGAAGGGCAGAAGGGTCTGTTCTTGCTCCTATTTCCTATCTTTCTGTTGAATTGGTGCATTACCTTTGACCTGGAGTTGGTAATGGAAGTCAGGGTTGTCGGTGGGATCAGTATTTTCCTCGTCCTCCAGGGCCAGGTGAGTAATGTCACTGGGCAGTGCGTCCCAGACGGGCTGTAAGGCAAGGCTCAAACGGTGGAGCTTCTGGTTCTCTTTGTTGAGCTGTGGAAGGAGCAGAAACAAACCGAGTTCTCCCTCTGCCCCTCTCTCCGTCACACGGAAAAGTCACTGCTCTTACCAAAACCCCATCCCATGGTGTCTGCGACTGAGGAGCAATCACCCCTCCTGCCCATAGAACAGTGATGAGCAACCTCAGCGACTGAGTGGGTCTCCTTCATCTCAGGTTAGAATTGCCCCTTAGTGTCAATGAATTAACAGGGTAAGTATATGGAATTATAGAAATAGGGCCTGGATGGGACTGTGGTCACTGCAGATTTGATGGGCTGAGTGGCCTCCTTCTGTAGGGATGCTATGATTCCATAAATCAGGCTTGTTCACTAACCATCACCCCATGAACAAGATTAAATATAAGAACATAAGAACTAGGAGCAGGAGTTGGCCATCTGGCCCCTCGAGCCTGCTCCCCCGTTCAATAAGATTATGGCTGATCTTTTTGTGGATCAGCTCCACTTACCCACCCGCTCACCATAACCCTTAATTCCTTTACTGTTCAAATATTTATCTTTATAGAAATCCTACAGTGCAGAAGGAGGCCATTGGGCCCATCAACTCAGCATTGACCACAATCCCACCCAGGCCCTACCCCCATATATTTTTACCTGCTGTTCCGTCTAACCTACACATTTCAGGATTCTAAGGGACAATTTTTAGCAAGGCCAATCAACCTAACCCACACATTTTTGGACTGTGGGATGAAACCAGAGCACCCAGAGGAAACCCACACAGACACAAGGAGAATGTGCAAATTCCACACAGACAGTGACCCGAGCCGGGAATCGAACCCAAGTCCCTGGAGCTGTGAAACAGCAGTGCTAACCACTGTGCTACTGTGTCAGTAATCCTTTGTTAAGGTAGTTAAGATAATCCTTACCTCAAATTATCTATCTTTGCCTTAAGTATACGTTTAACACGGGTTGAATATTTTGTAATGAGTCATAAAATCATAGAATCCTTATAATTTATGGAAGAGAAGGGAATGGTTTAGTTTGGAGGGGCATTGCTTTTTATTTTGGTCGGCACAACATCGAAGGCCGAAGGGCCTGTTCTGTGCTGTATTGTTCTATGTTCTATGTTCTATGTTCTAATACAAGGAGGTCATTCGGCCTGTCGAGTCTACACTGAGAACAAGCCCTATCTGTGCAACCCCATGTATTTAAACATCAATTTATCAAGGCCAATCAACCTAACCTGCACATTTTTTGGAGTATGGGACGAAATTGGTGCACCAGAAGGAAACCCACAGAGACACGGAGAGAATGTGCAAACTGCACACAGACAGTGACCCAAATCAAAGTCGAGTCCCTGGTGTTGTGAGGCTCTGTGCCACCGGGTTGCTCCATCATGCCATCCCGTAATAGAAAGCATTTAATAATTAGCAGGTGCCCCCTTCACTTGCTTTACCTCAGTATCACTTCAGTCAAACCGCTTGGAAAAATGCTACATAGATGGAAATCAGCAAAACATGGCAATCCTGTATGTGGGCACCAGTCAACAGAATGTCTCTTAGATCACATTCAGAACCTAGATGGACCCCTGAGCCACAGGCTGCCCATTGTGGTTACAGAGTGTTACAGCTGTGGGGGTGACGGTGGGGGGGAGAATGCACTGTCAGGAAGACCATTTAGAACATAGAACATAGAACATAGAACAATACAGCACAGAACAGGCCCTTCGGCCTTCGATGTTGTGCCGACCAAAATAAAAAGCAATGCCCCTCCTAACTAAACCATTCCCTTCTCATCCATATACTTATCAACTAACCTCTTAAACGCCACCAAACTTGGCGCATCTACAACAGCTGCAGGCAGGGCATTCCACTCCCTAATCACTCTTTGAGTAAAGAACCTACCTCTGATATCCGTCCTGTAACTCATACCCCTTAATTTAAAGCTGTGTCCCCTCGTGCTAGCTTTCTCCATCCTAGGAAAAAGGCTATCACTGTCCACCCTATCTAAACCTCTAATCATCTTATATGCTTCAATAAGATCCCCTCTTAGCCGCCTCCTTTCTAACGAAAACAACCTCAAATCCTTCAACCTCTCTTCATAGGACCTGCCCTCCATACCAGGCAACATCCTGGTAAACCTCCTCTGTACCCTCTCCAATGCCTCCACATCTTTCTTATAATGTGGCGACCAGAACTGCACACAATACTCCAAGTGCGGCCGCACTAGAGTTTTGTACAGCTGCAACATGATGCTGCGGCTCCTAAATTCAATCCCCCTACCAATAAAAGCTAAGACTCCATATGCCTTCTTAACAACTTTATCCACTTGACTGCCTACTTTCAGGGATCTATTGACACATACACCAAGATCCTTCTGTTCCTCAACACTATTAAGAGCCCTACCATTAGCCCTATACTCTACACATTTATTGTTCCTGCCAAAGTGCATTACCTCACACTTTTCCACATTAAACTCCATTTGCCACCTCTCGGCCCAGCTCTGCAACTTGTCCAAGTCACTCTGTAAACTAAAACACCCCTCTTCACTATCTACCACACCACCAACTTTAGTATCATCTGCAAATTTACTGATCCATCCCTCAATACCCTCATCCAGATCATTTATAAAAATTACAAACAGCAGGGGCCCCAAAACAGACCCCTGAGGCACACCACTCGTCACCGAACTCCACGATGAATATCTCCCATCAACCACCACCCTCTGTCTTCTATCTGCCAGCCAATTCCTAATCCAATTAGCTAAATCACCCTCTATTCCACACATCTGCATTTTCTGTAGAAGTCTTCCATGGGCCACCTTATCAAACGCCTTACTAAAGTCCATATATACTACATCAACCGCCTTACCCCCATCCACCTCTCTGGTCACTTTCTCAAAAAACTCAATGAGGTTAGTAAGGCATGACCTACCCTTCACGAAACCATGCTGACTATCCCCAATCAATTCATTTCTCTCTAAATAACTATAAATCCTATCCCTAATAATTCTCTCCAATACTTTGCCCACAACAGAAGTAAGACTCACTGGCCTATAATTCCCTGGAAGGTCTCTCTTCCCCTTCTTAAACAATGGGACCACATTCGCTATCCTCCAGTCCTCCGGAACCACACCCGTAACCAACGAGGACCTGAAGATCAGAGCCAGAGGCTCTGCAATCTCCTCTCTTGCCTCCCAGAGAATCCTAGGGTAAATCCCGTCCGGCCCAGGGGACTTATCCAACTTCAAACCCTCGAGAATTTCTAACACATCCTCCCTATCTACTACAATACTCCCCAATTTGCAACCCTGTACCTCAGTGCTCTCCATAGCTACATTTCCAGCACTCTGCGTGAATACCGAAGAGAAATATTTATTCAGTGCCTCACCAATCTCTTCAGGCTCCACGCACAACTTCCCACTGCTGTCTATGACTGGCCCTAATCTTGCCCTAACCAATCTTCTATTCTTAACATATCGAAAGAAAGCTTTAGGATTCTCCTTAATCCTATCAGCCAACATCTTCTCGTGTCCCCTCTTAGCTCTCCTCAATTCACTTTTTACCTCCTTCCTGGCTAATCTATAGCTATCCATTGCACTATCTGAGCCTTCAAGCCTCATCCTGACATAAGCCTCCTTTTTCTTCTTAACCAGCAAATCAACTTTTTTCGTACACCAAGGCTCTCTTACTCGACCATTTCCTCCCTGCCTGACAGGGACATACTTATCAAGGACTCGCAGCAGCTGCTCCTTGAATAAGCACCACATTCCAGATGTTCCCAGTCCCTGTAGTTTCCTAGTCCAATCTATGCACCCTAATTCTCTCCTGATGGCCTCATAATTACCCTTCCCCCAGCTATAACTACTGCCCCCAGCTTCATGCCTATCCCTGTCCATCACTAAGGTGAACGTAACCGAATTGTGGTCACTATCACCAAAATGTTCACTAACTTCCAAGCCTAACACCTGGTCTGGCTCATTGCCCAGCACCAAATCCAATGTAGCCTCACCTCTAGTTGGCCTATCTACATACTGAGTCAAAAAACCTTCCTGCACACTCTGTACGAAAACTGACCCCTCTAACGAGCTAGAGCTATAGCTATTCCAATCAATATTAGCAAAGTTAAAGTCCCCCATCACAACTACCCTACTACTTTCACTCCTAATCAGAATTGACTTCGCAATCCTTTCCTCAACCTCTCTAGAACTATTAGGAGGTCTGTAAAAGACTCCCAACAGGGTGACCTCTCCTCTCCTGTTTCTAATCTCAGCCCATACTACCTCAACAGACAAGTCCTCATCAAACTTCTTTTCTATCACCGTGATACAGTCTTTGACCAATAACGCCACTCCTCCCCCCCTTCTACCTCCTTCTCTACTCCGACTAAAGCATTTGTACCCCGGAACCTGCAACATCCATTCCTGTCCCTGCTCTACCCAAGTCTCTGAAATGGCCACAACATCGAAGTTCCAGGTACTGGTCCAAGCTGCAAGTTCCTCCCCCTTATTGCGAATACTCCTTGCATTAAAGTATACGCATCTCAAACCATGCCCCACCCCACCCGTACGCCGCTGTGTTTTACAACTCTCCTCTATAACCCCCTTACTCTCATCCCTCTCGGCACCCCAACTACTTAGGATCCCACCATATCATCCATATGCCTATCCACTGAACATTTGAATGCCCCCAAAGTAGGCGAGTCCACAACTGCTGCAGGCAGGGCATTCCACGCCCTCACCACCCTCTGTGTAAAGAACCTGCCTCTGACATCCGTCCTATAACTACCACCTCTTAATTTAAAGTTATGTCCCCTCGTGTTGGTCATCACCATCCGAGGAAAAAGGCTCTCACTATCCACCCTATCCAATCCCTTGATCATCTTATACGCCTCAATTAGGTCACCGCGTAACCTTCTTCTCTCTAATGAAAATAACCTCAGGTCCCTCAGCCTTTCCTCATAAGGCCTTCCCACCATACCAGGCAACATCCTGGTAAACCTCCTCTGCACCCTTTCCAATGCTTCCACATCTTTCTTATAATTTGTCCCATCGTGCCTGTACCAGCTCTTTTGAAGAGCTGTCACAAGAGCTCCTCCCCCCATATCCACTCCCCCTCTCCTTCCCCTTAGCCCTGCAAATATTTTCCCTTTGAGACGTTATCCAGTTCCCCGTTGGGAGTTATTATTGAATCTGCTTCCACACTTCCAACTCAAGCTGTGCATTCCAAAGCAGAACAATTCTTATTGCCCCAAAATAATCTTGCTCATCTCACCCCTCTGACCCTTGCACCAAATGTAAATCTCACTCTTCTGGTTACCAGTCACTTTGCCAGAGCAAACCAGTTCTCTGGATAAAATCCCTCACTAGTTTGAACATCACCATCAAATCTTCTCTCAATCTTCTCAGCTCCACAGCGACAGTCCCAGTCTCTCCAATGTAACGGAGGAATCGCAGAGTAATGAACCCTGTGAAGACCCTCCTTCCTCTCGTAAATCTCTTTTGCACCCTCAGTTAACATGCCCAGCATTAAGTATAACACTCAAACTATGTCCTAACCTGTAAAAATGCAGCCTAACTCCTTTCCGATCCTATATCACGATCAATCAAGCTGAGGATTTCAGAGATCCTGTGTAAGCTTAGCTATGTTTGCTTCAATCTATTTGCTTCAGTCTATGCATTTTAAGATATTTCTACCTATGCAATTAAGTATTGAATCATAAGATCTCTACAGTGCAGAAGGAGGCCATTCGGCCCATTAAGCCTGCACCGATCATAATTCCACATAACCCCATGCATTTACCCCAGCTAGTGCCCCTAAGGGGCAATTTAGCCTGGTCAATCCACCGAACCCACACATCTGTGGGAGGAAGCACCCGGAGGATACGCATGCAGACACGGGGAGAACGTGCAGACTCCACACAGACAGTGACCCAAGCCGGGAATCGAACTCAGGTCCCTGGCACTGTGAAGCAGCAGTAATAGCGTTAATTTAATTTTCTTTAAGTTCTTTTCAATAAAAGAAATACATTTTAAAACCCCGTACCAGTGCTGTCTGTTCAAAGGGATGAGTGGACCCTACATGGGCCTTTATTTGAGTGCAGTAAGAAATCTCACAACACTAGGTTAAAGCCACTAGCTTTTGGTGCACTGCTCCTTCGTCAGGTGAGTCTTTACTGGTTTTTTTGAGACTTCTTATTGCGTTCATTTGAGTCCAATACCAGCATCTCAAGTAGGCTTGAAGCAGATGCTTCCTGTTGTGGGGCATTCTTGGACGAGAGATCATAGTCTTGGGAAAAGGGGTAGCAAATTTAAAACAGAGTTGAGGAGAAATTAGTTCTTCCAAAGGGTTGTGAATTTGTGTAATTTGCAGCCTCAAAATGCAGTGGATGCTGGGACAGTGAGTAAATTTAAGGAGGATTTAGACAGATTTTTAATTGGTAATGGATTAAAGAGTTATGGAGAGAAGGCAGGAAAATAGGGATGTGGGGCATATCGGTCATGATCAAATGGCGGAGCGGGCTCAATGGGCTGAATGACCTAATTCTGATCCTGTAGCTCATGAATTTATGAGATTCCTGCTTATTTTTTCCTAACATTCTTCTCAATGTCAGGTGTCACCCTCAAAGATTTGTGTTCATACATCCCTCGCAGTACCTGCGCTCCTTTTAAAATTGCATTGTTTAATTCACATTGTGTTAAAACACACCTTGACAGCGAAGACTTCTGCATTCTGCCGGCAAGCTTTCTCAATCTCCAGCTGCGTCTCCAGCTCTTCCAGCTCTGCAATAATCTGCAGGGAGGCTGAAAGTTAAGCAGATGGATGTTAGGAAGTCAGGAAGGTTACTCTTGGCAAGAGGGCAGTGCTAGAATTATACAAACTTCACAGGTTAAACTATAAGCGTTTCCCAGATTTCAGGAGGTCAAAAGTTTTTCGGAATTTGCTTCCATGAAATCATAGCATTTCATCATAGAATAGAATCAACAGTGCAAAAGGAGGCCATTTAGCCCATCAAGTTGCACTGAGCACAGTCCCTATTCCTGTAACTCTCTATATCTACCCTACTACTCTCCCTGACAATAAGGGGCAGTTTAGCACAGCCAATCAACCTAATCCACATACTGTTGGACAGTGGGAGAAAACCAGACCATCCAGTGAAAACTCACACAGACACGAGGAGAATGTGCAGACTCCACCTAGACAGTGACCCAAGCTGGGAATTTAACCCAGATCCCTGGTGCTGTGAAGCGGCAGTGCTAACCACTGCCACCCATCCTGTCCATCTCAGGTTGTGTGAGTGTTCCATAGATATTTATTATTGCCCATTCCTGGTTGTTTTTAAGCCTTCTTCTCTGAGGAAGTCAATAACTCAGGAATCCTGGGGTGCGTTAAGCCAACAATGTCTGTTTACCAGAGGAATGACAGCCGTAAACACAATGATTTCCTGTACGGTGAACCAGTCACTGGGTTGTGACTCCTGGCGTCCCTACGAGGACACTTGCAAGTGGGATATGAACATGGTGGACATTGACACTGGGAGACAGTCGCTGATGTCCGCTTGAAGGGGAAGCGATGGTATTGTCACTCAACAGTCCAGAGACCCGAGAGGACTCAGGTTCAAATCCCACCATGACAGATGTGGAATTTGAATTCAATAAAAAACATATGGAATTAAGAAGCTATTGATGACCATGAAACTATTGTCAGAAAAACCCATCACTAATGTCCTTTAGGGAAGGAAATCTGCCATCCTTACCTGGTCTGGCCTACATCTGATTCCAGATCCATAGCAATGGGGTTGACTCTCTCTGATTTGGCCTAGCAAATCACTCAATTCCCCGCCAGCAATGGCCATGTCCCAGGAAGGAATACATTTATTGAAAATGGTCATGACCTTTGGAGGCTGACTCTTCTACAGAAAATGCAGATGTGTGGAATAGAGGGTGATTTAGCTAATTGGATTAGGAATTGGCTGGCAGATAGAAGACAGAGAGTGGTGGTTGATGGGAGATATTCATCGTGGAGTTCGGTGACAAGTGGTGTGCCTCAGGGGTCTGTTTTGGGGCCCCTGCTGTTTGTAATTTTTATAAATGATCTGGATGAGGGTATTGAGGGATGGATCAGTAAATTTGCAGATGACACTAAAGTCGGTGGAGTGGTAGATAGTGAAGAGGGGTGTTATAGTTTACAGAGTGACTTGGACAAGTTGCAGAGCTGGGCCGAGAGGTGGCAAATGGAGTTTAATGTGGAAAAGTGTGAGGTAATGCACTTTGGCAGGAACAATAAATGTGTAGAGTATAGGGCTAATGGTAGGGCTCTTAATAGTGTTGAGGAACAGAAGGATCTTGGTGTATGTGTCAATAGATCCCTGAAAGTAGGCAGTCAAGTGGATAAAGTTGTTAAGAAGGCATATGGAGTCTTAGCTTTTATTGGTAGGGGGATTGAATTTAGGAGCCGCAGCATCATGTTGCAACTGTACAAAACTCTAGTGCGGCCGCACTTGGAGTATTGTGTGCAGTTCTGGTCCCCACATTATAAGAAAGATGTGGAGGCATTGGAGAGGGTACAGAGGAGGTTTACCAGGATGTTGCCTGGTATGGAGGGCAGGTCCTATGAAGAGAGGTTGAAGGATTTGAGGTTGTTTTCGTTAGAAAGGAGGCGGCTAAGAGGGGATCTTATTGAAGCATATAAGATGATTAGAGGTTTAGATAGGGTGGACAGTGATAGCCTTTTTCCTAGGATGGAGAAAGCTAGCACGAGGGGACACAGCTTTAAATTAAGGGGTATGAGTTATAGGACGGATATCAGAGGTAGGTTCTTTACTCAAAGAGTGATTAGGGAGTGGAATGCCCTGCCTGCAGCTGTTGTAGATGCGCCAAGTTTGGTGGCGTTTAAGAGGTTAATTGATAAGTATATGGAAGAGAAGGGAATGGTTTAGTTTGGAGGGGCATTGCTTTTTATTTTGGTCGGCACAACATCGAAGGCCGAAGGGCCTGTTCTGTGCTGTAATGTTCTATGTTCTATGTTCTTTTTAAATTCATTTAAGGCATGTGGGTGTCACTGGCTAAGCCAGCATTGATTTCCTATCCCTAGTTGACCTCGAGAATCCCTACAGTGCAGAAGGAGGCCATTCGGCCCATCGAGGCTACACCGACAACAATTCCACACACTGCCTATCCCTGCAACTGCACCTATTTATACCCTGACACTAAGGGGCAATTTAACATGGCCAATCAACTTAACCCACACACCTTTGAACTGTGGAAGGAAACCGGAGGAAACCCACGCAGACACGGGGAGAACATGTAGACAGCACACAGACAGCGACCCAAGCCGGGAATCGAACCCAGGTCCCTGGCACTGTGAAGCAGCAGTACTAATCACGATGCCACTGTGCCACCCTAGTCTCTCTGATCAATCTTACTCATCTCTTTGTCCATCTTGTGTGTTTCCGTCTCCATCTGTCTCTTCCCTATCTTCTCTCTAATTTAGTGTCTCACATTCCCTCCATCTTTCTCATTCATTCTGTCATTTGCACAATGACTCCTACATTTCTCATTCTCACATTCTCCAAATGTCTCAATACACGTCCGTGTCTTACCTTCTTTGGAAACAGTTTTGTTGAAGCAGAAATTCTGAGTGAAATGTGAATAATGGTATCAACTCTGAAACCTTAGTCATAGAACTACTGACCTTTTCCCAAATCACAGTGACTCACCCAGTTCCATCTCCCTTCTCATTGTCTCAGGATCATCCAAATCCGTAACAAGGGATAAACTCCTGGCCTAAAAATGGGAAAAAAAAATCACAGCCAATCAAAACCCATCTCTCTAAAACCCCATAACCCCCATCAAAACCCATCTCTCTAACACCCCCCATAACCTAATCAAAACCCATCTCTCTAATACCCCCATAACCTCATCAAAACCCATCTCTCTAATACCCCCATAACACCATCAAAACCCATCTCTCTAATACCCCCATAACCCCATCAAAACCCATCTCTCTAATACCCCCATAACCCCATCAAAACCCATCTCTCTAATACCCCCATACCTCATCAAAACCCATCTCTCTAATACCCCCATAACACCATCAAAACCCTCTCTCTAATACCCCCATAACCCCATCAAAACCCATCTTCTAATACCCCATAACACCATCAAAACCATCTCTCTATACCCCCATACCCCATCAAAACCTCTCTCTAAACCCATAACACATCAACCATTCTCTAATACCCCAACCCCATCAAACCCTCTCTCTAATACCCCATAACACCATCAAAACCCATCCTCTAATACCCCCAAACCCACAAAACCCATCTCTCTAATACCCATAACCCCATCAAACCATCTCTCTATACCCCTAACCATCAAACCCATCTCTCTAATACCCCCCATACCCCCATCAAAACCCATCTCTCTAATACCATAACCTCATCAAAACCCATCTCTCTAATACCCCATAACCCCCATCAAACCCATCTCTCTAACACCCCCATAACCTAATCAAAACCCATCTTCTAATACCCTCCATTACCCATCAAAACCCATCTCTCTAATACCCCCATACCTCATCAAAACCCATCTCTCTAATACCCCATAACACCATCAAACCATCTCTCTAATACCCCCATACCTCATCAAAACCCATCTCTCTAATACCCCCATAACACCATCAAAACCCATCTCTCTAATACCCCCCATAACCCCATCAAAACCCATCTCTCTAATACCCTCATAACCTCATCAAAACCCATCTCTCTAACACCCTCATAACCCAATCAAAACCCATCTCTCTAATACCCTCCAATTACCCCATCAAAACCCATCTCTCTAATACCCCCATAATCCCATCAAAACCCATCTCTCTAATACTCCCATAACCTCATCAAAACCCATCTCTCTAATACCCCCCATAACCTCATCAAAACCCATCTCTCTAATACCCCCATAATACCATCAAAACCCATCTCTTTAATACCCCCATAATCCCATCAAAACCCATCTTCTAGACTCTCCTAAGTGTTATGTAGAACCAGAGTTTGTCTCCAGTCTGTCTAAGAATCACTTCTCAGGGCCTTGAACCAGGACAGAGTCCAAATTCCTATTACAAATCCTAGTGGGAAGCATCGAACCATCCGTGAAAACCCTGGTGTTATGGGAGAAATTGCAGAGTGATGAAGTTTGTGAAAGCAGCTTGAGAATTCCATTAGAAAGAGGCGAGAGTTTGTGATGACCAAGTGCCGTGAGCTGCCCCTGTTCTTGCCCTGCTTCGAGCTCCCGCTGATGGCACAGTGGCACAGTGGTTAGTATTACTACCTCAGCGCCAGAGACCCGGGTTCAATTCCCGGCTTGGGTCACTGTCTATGCATAGTGTGCACATACCCCCCCCGCGTCTGCATGGGTTTCCTCTGGGTGCTCTGGTTTCCTCCCACAGTCCAAGGGATGTACTGGTTAGGTACATTGGCCGTGCTAAATTCTCCCTCGGTGTAGCTGAACGGGTGCCAGACTATGGCAATCAGAAGATTTTCACACTAACTTCATTGCAGTATTAGCCTATTTGTGACGTGAATAAATAATCTTAATCCTTAGAGGTCAGTTAAAGGATTTATGGAGGTGCCATTTTCTCCAGTATCGAGCAACATCAGGTCTTTGTCATTCAGAACCAAAGTTTCAAGTCTGTTCTGATCTTTATACAGCAGGTAACTGTCCAGTAACACATAACGTTGTCAGGCGGGGAGTGGAGGAATCTACCCCAGGCTTTGACTCCATTGTTAAAACCCTATGCTTTGTCTGTATAGCGCGCTAGAAACAATACTTTTGACTATTTTTTTATTCATTCATGGGACAAAGGTGTCACTTACTGGCCCAGCATTTATTGCCCATCCCTAGTTGTCCCTTGGAGGGCAGTTGGGAATCAACCACATTGCTGTAGCTCTGGAGTCACATGTAGGCCAGACCGGGTAAAGACGGCAGGTTTCCTTCCCTGAAGGACATTAGTGAACCAGATGGATTTTTCCGACAATGGTTTCATGGTCATTAGTAAATTCTTAATTCCAGATTTTTAAAAATTGAATTCAAATTCAATTGAATTCAAAGGATGGCACAGTAGCACAGTGGTTAGCGCTGCTGCTTCACAGCTCCAGGGACCTGGGTTCGATTCCCAGCTCGGGTCACTGTCTATGTGGAGTTTGCACATTCTCCTCGTGTCTGCGTGAGTTTCCTCCAACTGTCCAAAGATGTGTGGGTTAGGTTGATTGGCCATGCTAAAAAAAAAAATTGCCCTTCAGTGTCGAGGGATGCGTAGGTTAGAGGGATTAAAGTATGTAGGGATATGGTAGGCCTGGGTGGGATTGTGTTTGATGCAGACTCTGAAGGGCCTCTCTCTGCACTGTAGGGTTCTATAAATTCCACATCTGCCTTGGTGGGATTCAAATCTGGGTCCCTGGAGCATTAGTTGAGTTTCTGGATTAATAGTCTGGTGATAATACCACTAAGCCATCGCCTTCCCAGGATGTATACTAATACATGTGATCAAATCAATATCCCAGTGTCGTGCCATTCATTAATTACCCTCTTATCTTGTTACACCTTCTAAAGTGTATCACCTCGTATTAAATTCCCTGCCACTGCTCTGTCCATCTGAGCAACCCATTGATATCTTCCAGTAACCTTAGACTTCTCGCAATTAATGATGTTACTAATCTACTTGTCATCCACAAGCTTATCATTCCATCCCCCCCCGCATCCTGATCAGATCTTTTGTATGTACCATAAAGCAATGAGGGACTTAAGCATGGATCTCTGTGGTACCCCACTGAATTCCAGCCTCCAGTCGCACTGCCTTCTAACACCACCCTCTGACCCACCACTAAGTCAGTTTTTAATCCAAATTGCCAGGTTACACTATATCCCATATGAATTATTTATCATTCTCCCATGATTTTTTCTGATTTGATTTGGTTGGATTTATTATTGTCACATGTCTCAAGTACACAGTTGAAAAGTATTGTTCCTTGTGTGCTATACAGATAAATCATACCGTTCATGGAGAAGGAAAAGAGACAATGCAGAAAAGATCAACTTAATGCGAGGTAGGTCCATTCAGAAGTCTGACAGCAGCAGGGAAGTAGATGTTCTTGAGTCAATTGAATGTGACCTCAGATTTTTGTGTCTTATCCTAAAAGTGATTCTTGGGTAACTATTAGGAAGAGGGGTAAGAAGCAATCGGGGAGACAATCCCCTGGGGCTGTTCCCCTCCAAAATAAGTTTTCTGTCAAGGCTACAGTTGAGGAAGGATCAACTGGAGATGGCCAAAGGGAGCAGGTCTCTTGGGGTGAGCCTGCTGGGAATGCTTGGGTGGGTAGGGGAAATAAGAGATTGGGCCTGGTATTTGGAGACTCCATAGTTAGGGGGACAGATAGGAGACTAAATAGTAATAAATGGGACTCAGGGCTGGTGTGTTGCCTCCCAGGGGCCGGGGTCCAGGACGTCTCAGATCGGGTTTTCAAGATTCTTAAGGGAGAGGGGACTCAGCCCCAAGTCATAGTTCATGTAGGGACACATGATGTAGGTAGGACAAGGGAAGGGGATATTAAACAGAAATTTATGGAGTTGGGGTGGAAGCTCAGGGCCAAAACAGACATAGTGGTTATCTCTGGACTCTTGCCTGTGCCACGGGATAGTTTAGAGAAGAACAGAGAGAGGGAATGTTTGAACTCGTGGCTGCGGTGATGGTGCAGGAGGGAGGGGTTCAGGTTCTTGAACAATTGGGACTCATTCTGGGATAGGTGGGACCTCTACAAGAGAGATGGTCTACACCTGAACCAGAGGGGAACCAATATCTTGGGGGGAAAATTTGCAAAGGCTATGCAGGGGGTTTTAAACTGATTCAGAGGTGGGGTGGGATCCTGAGTAGCTTGGATGTTAAGAGGGACGAGAATAGGGGTGTCATAGATGAGAACTGTAAAGCACAGCAGCGTATGGGTGGAGTAGGGCATGGTTTAAAATGCGTATACTTTAATGCAAGAAGTATTCGCAATAAGGTGGAGGAACTTGCAGCTTGGATCAGTACCTGGAACTTCGATGTTGTGGCCATTTCAGAGACATGGATAGAGCAGGGACAGGAATGGTTGTTGCAGGTTCCGGGTTCAAATGCTTCAGTCAGAGTAGAGAAGGAGGTAGAAGGGGGGGAGGAGTGGCATTATTAGTCAAAGACTTTATCACAGTGACAGAAAGGAAGTTTGATGAGGACTTGTCTGTTGAGGTAGTATGGGCTGAGATTAGAAACAGGAGAGGAGAGGTCACCCTGTTTGGAGTCTTTTATAGACCTCCTAAAAGTTCTAGAGAGGTAGAGGAAAGGATTGCAAAGTCGATCCTGGACAGGAGTGAAAGTATAGAGTAATTGTTATGGGGGACTTTAACTTTACTAACATTGATTGGAATAGCTATAGCTCTAGCTCGTTAGAGGGGTCAGTTTTTATACAAAGTGTGCAGGAAGGTTTTTTGACTCAGTATGTAGATAGGCCAACTAGAGGTGAGGCTACATTGGATTTGGTGCTGGGCAATGAGCCAGACAGGTGTTAGGCTTGGAAGTTGGTGAACATTTTGGTGATAGTGACCACAATTCAGTTACGTTCACCTTAGTGATGGATAGGGATAGGCATGAAGCTGGGGGCAGTAGTTTTAGCTGGGGGAAGGGTAATTATGAGGCCATAAGGAGAGAAATAGGGTGCATAGGTTGGACTAGGAAACTACAAGGACTGGGAACATCTGAAATGTGGAGCTTATTCAAGGAGCAGCTGCTGCGAGTCCTTGATAAGTATGTCCCTGTCAGGCAAGGAGGAAATGGTCGAGTAAGAGAACCTTGGTGTACGAAAAAAGTTGATTTCCTGGTTAAAAGGAAAAAGGAGGCTTATGTCAGGATGAGGATTGAAGGCTCGGTTAGTGCAATGGATAGCTATAGATTAGCCAGGAGGGAGCTAAAGAGTGAATTGAGGAGAGCTAAGAGGGGACACGAGAAGACTTTGGCTGATAGGATTAAGGAGAACCCTAAAGCTTTCTTTAGATATGTTAAGAATAGAAGATTGGTTAGGACAAGATTAGGGCCAGTCACAGACAGCAGTGGGAAGTTGTGCGTGGAGCCTGAAGAGATTGGAGAGGCATTGAACAAATATTTCTCTTCAGTATTCACGCAGGGAGATGTAAATGTAGTTGTGGAGAACCCTGAGGTACAGGGTTGCAAACTGGAAAGTATTGAAGTAGATAGGGAGGATGTGTTAGATATTCTTGAGGGTTTGAAGTTAGATAAGTCCCCTGGGCCGGACGGGATTTACCCTAGGATTCTCTGGGAGGCGAGAGAGGCGATTGCAGCGCCTCTGGCTCTGATCTTCAGGTCGTCGTTGGTTACGGGTATAGTGCCGGAAGACTGGAGGATAGTGAATGTGGTCCCATTGTTCAAGAAGGGGAAGAGAGACTTTCCGGGGAATTATAGGCCGGTGAGTCTTACTTCTCTTGTGGGCAAAGTATTGGAGAGAATTATTAGGGACAGTATTTATGGTTATTTAGAGAGAAATGAATTGATTGGGGATAGTCAGCATGGTTTTGTGAAGGGTAGGTCGTGCCTTACTAACCTTATTGAGTTTTTTGAAAAAGTGACCAAAGAGGTGGATGGGGGTAAGGCAGTTTATGTGGTATATATGGACTTTAGTAAGGCGTTCGATAAGGTGGCCCATGGAAGGCTTCTGCAGAAAATGCAGATGTATGGGATAGAGGGTGTTTTAGCTAATTGGATTAGGAATTGGCTAGCAGATAGAAGACAGAGGGTGGTGGTTGATGGGAGATATTCATCGTGGAGTTCGGTTACTAGTGGTGTACCTCAGGAATCTGTTTTGGGGCCCCTGCTGTTTGTAATTTTTATAAATGATCTAGATGAGGGTATTGAGGGATGGATCAGTAAATTTGCAGATGACACTAAAGTCGGTGGAGTGGTAGATAGTGAAGAGGGGTGTTATAGTTTGCAGAGGGACTTGGACAAGTTGCAGAGCGGGGCCGAGAGGTGGCAAATGGAGTTTAATGTGGAAAAGTGTGAGGTAATGCACTTTGGCAGGAACAATAACTGTGTAGAGTATAGGGCTAATGGTAGGGCTCTTAATAGTGTTGAGGAACAGAAGGATCTTGGTGTATGTGTCAATAGATCCCTGAAAGTAGGCAGTCAAGTGGATAAAGTTGTTAAGAAGGCTTATGGAGTCTTAGCTTTTATTGGTAGGGGATTGAATTTAGGAGCCGCAGCATCATGTTGCAACTGTACAAAACTCTAGTGCGGCCGCACTTGGAGTATTGTGTGCAGTTCTGGTCCCCGCATTATAAGAAAGATGTGGAGGCTTTGGAGAGGGTACAGAGGAGGTTTACCAGGATGTTTGCCTGGTATGGAGGGCATGTCTTATGAGGAGAGGCTGAGGGATTTGAGGTTGTTTTCGTTAGAAAGGAGGCGGCTAAGAGGAGACCTTATTGAAACATGTAAGATGATTAGAGGTTTAGATAGGGTGGACAGTGATAGCCTTTTTCCTAGGATGGAGAAAGCTAGCACGAGGAGACATAGCTTTAAATTAAGGGGTGGTAGTTATAGGACGGATGTCAGAGGTAGGTTCTTTACCCAGAGGGTGGTAAGGGTACGGAATGCCCTGCCTGTGTCAGTTGTAGATGCGCCAAGTTTGGTGGCGTTTAAGAGGTTAGTAGATAAGTTTATGGACGAAAAGGGAATGGTTTAGGTTCGAGGGTCATCGCTTTTTCTTAATTGGTCGGCGCAACATCGAAGGCCAAAGGGCCTGTTCTGCGCTGTAATGTTCTATGTTCTATGTTCTATTCCTGATGAAATTGGAAGAGAGAATATCTGGGGTGAGTGGGGTCATTAATAATGCTGACCGCTTTTCTGAGGAGTAAATGGATGGTGTCAAACTTTTTGAGTGTTGTTGGAGCCGCACCCATGAAAAAAGTAGACAGTATTCCATCACATTCCAGATACATGCATTGTAGATTGTGGGCAGGATTTAGAAATCTCCCATGTGAGAACCTGTCAGAGGCTTTGCTGAAATCCAGATAAACTACATCGACTGCGCTACCCTCATCTACACACCTCAACAAATCTAATCAAATTTCTTCGGTATGAGTTCCTTCTGACTATCCCTGATCAAGCCTTGTCTGTTCAAATGGACACATTCTTTCCTTTGGAATTCTCTCCAATAGCTTCCCTGGCACTCTGACAGTGTAATGTAGAGATGCCGGCGTTGGACTGGGGTAAACTCAGTAAAGTTTGACAACACCAATTTTAAATCCAACCGATTTATTTAAAAAATCGGTTGGATTTAAAATTGGTGTTGTCAAACTTTACTGACTCTGACAGTGTAGCAAAACTGAATATTTCGAACATTTCTGCAAATCCACCAATTAAATTAAAGCCACGGACCAGGAAATCTTTCTGAAATACATTCCTTCCAAGGAATGGACTGTCCAGTAAATGATGGCCCTTCAGAGTTCCTTGAGGAAGTAGCTTGTTTTAATCCAAACCACTTCTCAATTGCAGTCCAAGCTCATTTCTTCGATATTCATTCTGAAATTGAAACCAGGGTTGTTGCTAACATATCAGCAGGTTTCAGCCAACGACCCTTTATCCATTACTCATCAAGTTCCAATGTCCAGATAGCCCTGACCTTCCAAAGAAAGGCAGAATTATTTTGTTATTAATGTGTGGGACATGAGCATTACTGGCTGGGCCAGTATTTATTGCACATCCCTGGTTACCCTTTGGGCGCAGTCGAGAGTCAACCATTTTGCTGTGGCTCTGGAGTCACATGTAGGCCAGACCGGGTAAGGATGGCAGATTTCCTTCCCTGAAGAACTTAGTGAACCAGATGGGTTTTTCTGTTAATTGACAATGGTCTTCAGTAGATTCTTAATTCGAAATTGTTTCTATTGAATTCAAATTCTACCATCTGTCGTGGCAGGATTCGAATACGGGTCCCCGGGAACATTAGTTGAGTATCTGGATTAATAGTCTGGCGATAATACCACCAGGCTATTACCTCCTGTTGGGAGCTGCACCCATCCATTTCTCCTCTTAGTGACAAAGGGTGACAGATTACCGATTCTTCCCAATGTACGTCCTTGGTGATATTGGCATGCTTCCATTGGGAAAATTGACAATGCTATTTACTTGAATGACTCGCTGTCTTTCACATTGTTCAGTTTAGGATAAATTGGAAATGCAGCCATCAGCAGCTGAGGATGTTATACACATGGCAGTAAATTCCTTTCTTTTACATAGACACCATCTATTTGACCGCAAGCAGACAGAAAGCCATGAACCTTTGGTTCTTCACAAGGTAAGGCCAGTATTATATCAGCAAATATTAGAACAAAGAATAAAGAACAAAGAACAAAACAGCACAGGAAACAGGCCCTTCGGCCCAACGAGCCCGCACCGCCACCCTGATGTTCCCACCTCTACCCATCATCCCTGTCTATGTTTATAAATTTATGGATTAAAAACCAAATTTGAGACAATTTAGGGAAAATTTGTTTTGCCAATCAGCCTAAGAGCACATCTTTAGGATGTGGGAGGAAACCCACGCAAGCACGGGGAGAATGCGCAAACTCCCACAGACGCAGGCCCAAATCCATGTATCTGCACAGCACAGCTATAGTCACTGAGCTGTCGTGTTGCCCATCAACTGGTCCAGGTCAAGCGTACACTAACGATGTGAAGCAGTAGGATACTCTCGAAAAAGATCCAAGAGCAGCCCTCTCACGACCCATCGCGTGTATGCCCCTCGTTAGACAACAAGGTGGACCAAAGCACCTGTAGGATAAAAACAAGTACATCAATATCATCATCTTTTTACACACTTCCCAGGGACTCCCAAGGCTCATGATCCCTATTTTAAATCAGTTTTCTATACTCCTCCATTCCCATTCTGTTCATGTGCCCATCTAAGTATTTCTTAAATAATTCCAGAGTACCTGCCTCCACCACTTTTCTTGACAGACAGAATCAGGTGTAAATAGCCATATCAGTGGGAAACAGCTTATTTCGAAGACTGAGAGATCAGTGGAGGTACACAGGTAGAATTTTGACAGTCACAGAATGTGAGAGATGCAGACAGTCAAATTATACAGAAAGAAGAATTAAAAAGGAACTAGGGTATAATTGCCAGCAAGCAGTGCAACATCTGAGAGCTGAGAGGCCAGTTTAACATTTAAGAAGTCTTACAGTGAATGTCGTGCAGAAACCTTCATAAAGGCAGTTTAAATATCTCTACTGGACCGGGAAGAGACATTTGATCACTTACCTTGTATTGTGTAGTAACTATAAAGCTGGATTTGCTTCAAAGTGGTGAATGTGTGGAATTCACTACCACAGAAAATAGTTGCGGCTAAAACGTTATCTGTTTACAAGAAGGAGTTAGACATAATTCTTGGGGCAAAGGGGATTAAAGGATATAGGGGGAGGTGGGATCAGGCTATTGAGTTGGATGATCAGCCATGATCATAATGATTGGAGGAGTAGATTGGAAGGGCTGAATAGAACATAGAACATAGAACAATACAGCACAAACAGGCCCTTCGGCCCACGAGTTGCGCCGATCACATCTACCAATCCACAGACCTATCTATAACCCTCTATCCCATTCTTTTCCATACACTCATCCAGAAGTCTCTTAAAAGACCCCAGTGAGTTTGCCTCAACAACCTCCGACGGCAGTCGGTTCCATTCACTCACCACCCTCTGAGTGAAAAATCTACCCCTGACATCTCCTTTGTATTTGCTTCCCTGCACCTTAAATCTGTGTCCTCTCGTATTGACCATTTCAGCTCGGGGAAATAGTCTCTGAGAGTCCACCCTATCTATTCCTCTCAACATTTTATAAACCTCTATCAGGTCGCCTCTCAACCTACGTCTCTCCAGTGAGAAGAGTCCCAGCTCCCTCAACCTATCTTCATAAGGCCTGCCTCCCAATCCAGGCAGCATCCTTGTAAATCTCCTCTGAACTCTCTCAATAGCCTCTACATCCTTCCTATAATGAGGCGACCAGAACTGCGCACAATACTCCAACTGGGGTCTGACAAGAGTCTTATAGAGCTGCATCATTACCTCCTGACTCCTAAACTCTATTCCTCGATTAATGAAGGCCAGTACAGCGTACGCCTTCTTGACCACTTCCTCCACCTGCGAGGCCGATTAAGAGTCCCGGACGCCGAGATCCTTCTGCTCTACAACACAGCTAAGACTTCTACCGCTTACATTGTATTCCTTCATCCCATTTTTCCTGCCAAAATGGACCGCTACACATTTATCTGCGTTGAAGTCCATCTGCCACTTCTCCGCCCAGTCTTGCATCCTGTCTATGTCCCGCTCCAACTTTTGGCATCCCTCCAGACCATCCACAACACCACCGATCTTTGTATCGTCGGCGAACTTACTAACCCATCCCTCCACTTCCTCATCCAGGTCATTTATGAAAATGACAAACAGCAGGGTCCCAGAACAGATCCCTGGGGCACTCCACTGGTTACCGACCTCCATGCAGAACAAGACCCATCCACAACCGCTCTCTGCCTTCTGCCGGCAAGCCAGTTCTGGATCCACGAGGCCAAAGCCCCTTGGATCCCATGCCCTCTCACCTTCTCCAGAAGCCTTGCATGTGGGACCTTATCAAACCCTTGCTAAAGTCCATGTACACTACGTCCACCGCCCTTCCTTCGTCAATGTGTTCAGTCACATTTTCGAAGAACTCAACTAGGCTCGTAAGGCATGACCTGCCCTTGACAAAATCATGCTGACTATTTCTAATCAGTCCAAACTTCTCCAAATGTTCATATATCTTATCCCTCAGAAGCCTCTCCATCAGTTTACCAACCACTGAAGTCAGACTCACCGGTCGGTAATTTCCTGGACTATCCCTGTTCCCTTTCTCAAAGATAGGAACCACATCCACAATCCTCCAATCCTCCGGAACCTCTCCCATTTCCATGGGCCCGTTTCGAACGGCCTACTGCTTCCCCTATATTCCATGTTTCTATAACTAGCCATATAATTACTATGGTTACCAGAGCAGGTCAAAGGCAAGAAATCTTGAGGCGAGTAGCTCACCTCCTGGTTCCCCAAAGCCTGTCCACAATTGACAAGGTACAAGTCAGGATGGAATACTCCCCACTTGCCTGGATGGGTGCAGCTCCAACAACACTCAAAAGCTCGACACCATCCAGGACAAAGCAGCCTGCTTGATTGGCACCACATCCACTAACATTCAATCCCTCCACCACCAACAGTGTGTGTTATCTACAAGATGCACTGCAGCAATTCACCAAAGATCCTTAGACTGCACCTTCCAAATCCGAGGCCACTGCTGCCTGGAAGGACAAGGGCAGCAGAGACATAGGAACACCACCACCTGCAAGTTCACCATCCTGACTTGGAAATATATCACCATTCCTTCGCTGTCGCTGGGTGAAAATCAGAGGAGGCAGTGGGATAGTAGGAGCATCACCAGATGAGTAATCCAGAGATCCAGGGTAACTCACCAGAGACTTGTGTTCAAATCCCACCGTGGCAGATGATGAAATTTAAATTCAATACAGATTTGGAGTGTGATTAACACCCTCAGGGATGGACAATAAATACTGACCCAGCTAGCAATGCCCAGATCCCAAGAATGTATTAAAAGATTTCCCTTCCTAACAGCACTATGGGAGTCCCTACACCTCTGGGACTAGCAAGGTGGGAAATGCAGTTAGGGATGGGAAATAAATACTGGTCTAGCCAGTGACAGCCACGTCCTGCAAATTTTGTAAATGATTTTATGAATGTTAATTTATAACCACTATATAGCCTCCTGTAACATAAACAGTGCTTTCAAAGGCAGAAGCAAAAAGATTCGGAGTAAATATTCAATCAGTCCATTCTGTTCGGATCACTCAGCTTCACTTACACCCCAGCAATTTGGGAACTAACTCACCTTGTCACCATCATCATGCAGATGTGGAGCATTCTCTTCAATAGCTGCGGGAGAAACAGATCAGAACATGGAATCAGTGAAGGAGGAGGCCATTCGTACCATCCTAACTGTGTCAGCTCTTTGATACAGTGATCCAGTTCGTCACATTCCCTGCTGTCCTCCCCTCATAGCAGAGCTTGCCCTTTTAACGATTCCAGCTCCCCTGGGACAGTCAGCAACGAATCTGCTCCCAGTTTTCTTTCAGGCAGTTTCCAGGTCACAACTGCCTGTGTTTAAAAAAAGGTTCCCTCATGTGACTTTTCTCAATTACTTAAAGAAGTCTTCTGATTATTGATGGAACAGTGGTTAGCACTGCTGCCTCACAGCACCAGAGACCTGGGATTGATTCCCAGCTTGGGTCACCGTCTCTGAAGAGTTTGCACATTCTCCCCGTGACTGTGTGAGTTTCCTCTGAGTGCTCCTCTTTCCTCCCACAGTCCAAAGACATTGACCATGCTAAATTCCATCTCAGTGTACCTGAACAGGCACAGGAGTGTGGCAACTCGGGTATTTTCACAGTAACTTCATTGCAGTGTTAATTTAAGCCTATTTGCTAATAAATAAACTTTAAATATTCTAGTCAGGATGGAATCCGCTTCTTCTCATTTGCTTGATCAAAACCTGTCATCATTTTCAACACCTTCATCAATAATTTCCTCTAAACCTCTTTGTTCTACGATAACCAGTAAGATCTTTGCCAGACTCCCTGAAATCACTCATCCCTGGAATCATTTGAATAAAGATGGACAGTCCAAAGATGTGCAAGTTGGGTGAATTAACCATGGTAGATTGTACTTTGGTGTCCAAAGGTGTCTGGCTTAGTCTTTCCTCAGTCTCTCCACATAAGCCAACCCCCTCAACTCCGGAACCAACCCAGTGAATCTCCTCTGCACCCCCTCCAGTGCCAGTATATCCTTTCCCAAGTAAGGAGACCGAAACTGTACACAGTAATTCCAGGTGTGGCCTCACCGGCACCTTATACAGCTGTAACATAACCTTGCACCTATCATAGCCTCGAACCTATCTCATCTCTCACTACTACATCATCCTTAAATACTGATATTTAATACCACCTCCCTTACCCTCCTGTTGGACCCTCTGAACATTCTGGTACCCCTGAATAAGTAACGCCAGTCGTGACCACCCAGCAATGTCTATGAAATGACCATTAAATCATACTCATTCACGATGCTTTATGCTGTCAACTCATTCACCTTGTTTTGAATGCTACAAGCAGAAAGATAAAACGTCTTTATGCTAGTTTTTGTACCTTCTTTTTGAATCCAAACATCCCCATTAATAATATCTCCTGAGTTCTCCTTCCTTTTAACTTTTTTCATAATTTTCCAATCTTCTCCTCACGTGCTAACTTGCTAATTTGCCTCCCACCAACCATGGGCGGAATGGTAGCACAGTGATTAGCGCTGCTGCTTCACAATGCTTGGGACCCCGGTACAATTCCTGGCTTGGGTCACTGTCCTTGTGGAGCTTGCAAGTTTTCCGTGAGTCTGTGTGGGTTTCCTCTGACCGCACTGGTTTCCTCCCCACATTCTGAAAGATGTGTTGATTCGCGGGATTAACCCAAACAACTGCTGGACTGTGGCAACTAGGGGAATTTCACAGTGACTTAGTTGCAATGTGAGTCTTACTTGT